>JAWPHD010020682.1:0-30911 GCA_037043455.1 Cyrtodaria siliqua | reverse complement strand
AATGACCTCTATTCTGTTTACCTAGAAACAATATTGGCCCAGATGACCTTCAAGTGTACAGTAATTAAGAAACAAATATTGCCCTGATGCCCTCCTGGTACAGTGCTATTAATGGTGATCTGTCCGTTTTCCTGTATGAAATGAACATATTTGCTTTGTTTTAAAACTAAAGCTATTTTTCACTTTCTAGTCGTAGGTATTTTTGTGTTTAAAGGCATTTTCCTTATAAAAAGTAAAACCTGTAGGAGGCAGTTACTTTAAGTATTCATATTTTTATCAAATGACTGCATGACATGAATAAGTAATTCTGAATTTAAAATGGATGAACCTAAATAGAAGTTTTTTTTTATTAAAAAAATATTAGATAATAAATTCTGTATGTTAATATTAAAACCTATCTGTATTCCAGTCATGTACTATTTGATAAGATCTGTATGGTAGTTTATGGCCCGTGCCGCTTGATCGGCCCTTATTATCGCCTTTAATTGACAAGATTCATACCTAATTAGGCAAAAACAATGACCAAACACGTGCTTATCCATACATTTTCTACAACCTAGCCGGTAGAATATTGTCAAATCAAACAGGCCTTTATTTAAAGAAACACCAAAGGTTTTTTTGTGTGTCATTTGGATGAATCGTTACACTGGTTCAAAATGACGTTATCTGCGTTTTAGATTTTACCCATGATACCAGCACTTTTGAAGTTTACGGCATAAATTGTTGCAATTTTATACAATTTATTTCTAAATTGACTGAATATGATCGCGTGGCTCCCTCGCACAAATGTCCAAGTAGTAAGCTCTTTCATTGTCGTTTCAAATGTATGCAAATAATGGCATGCGTTATTTGCTTTTTGGAAAGCCTGCGAAACACAGGTTAAATGTTCCTGATGTTCAAACAAAGCTTACGTCTCAAATTGTTAGGTTGGATCAGATAGTTTTACGTTAGGAGTTCACCGGTCACAAGACCTTGCACGGGAGATAAAGTTTTCTGGACAGTTACTCTTAAACCAACACTGGCACACTGTTGGCTAACTCCCATTAAAGATTGTTGAGGCCTTCTTATTAACCATTATGTTTTTTTAATGTAAAAGATATAATTCCTTCATAAAACAACTACAATTTTAGAGTTACAGTAGCGTATATTATGTGTTAAAAAAGATGCATCTCCATTCTCTCTTAGCCTCGTCCGTCGGATGGGGACGTAAACTCGGCGGTCCCGTGTATCGATCTATTCCTCCGAGCACATTAAAGAACCATAGGAATCTATTTGATAATAAGAGTAGGGCAGGTTCCAGATTCCTACAGGTATCCTTCCCCTCTCTCTGAGGCTGCTCTAAAATAGCCTATACCCCTGTTGATGAGACCGTTAAACAACATTCAATTCAATTCATAAAACAACTACTACATTTAGAGTTACAGTAGCGTATATTATGTGTTAAAAGATGCATCTCCATTTAAAAATAAATCCGGAATGGAATAATTTCCCCCTAGGAGGTAGCCAGTCATGAAAATATATACCTTAAATAGCAATAATTGTGGCCTAATGCTGAGCAGTATTAAACATAATTTTTTGCTGGTACATGTCATTTCATAATAGAACTAATTTTAAATAAAGGCGTTGATTTTGTGGAGAGAAAAAAACACACACAACAAAAAAAGCACAGATTATTCTTTTGCATTGCCTTTATAACATATGCAGATGATTTACATTTTGTGGAAACATCTCAGTTACATGGAAGTATTATGTACCAGCTCATTTCAGAAGTTATGGCATCGCAGATTATTTTTGTGTATAAAAAAGCAAATAAGCGATTTTACGACACATCGCTAGGAATCTACAGGTTCATAAAATATGAAAGAGCCATAAAATAGTTCGCCAAATTATGAAATACGAATATATGCTCAAGAATGGAGGCTGAATAACGCGAATATACTCATTAAGAAGTCAACTGTAAATGAAATTCAAATTCATGAGATATAAAGATTTGAAAGTCTTGAATGTGTTCTCTTGTACATGTTAACATTTATGATGCCTGATTTTAGGCGAATATATACTCAAAATTGCTAAGGACCACTTTTATTCTTCCATATAATTTTATTAGAAATTAATTCACAATATCGGTATTAGTTTCATTGATACTTCAAACAATTCCCCATTTGAATCAAGTCATGAAATCACATGACCATACATTGCCCTAAATAATTTCAATGTAAAATAGAAATAATGCTATTTATTTCAGCAAGAAATTTAGACAGCCAAAAAAGTGATCCTAGCAAATTTTGAGAAATATACATTAGGACATAGTTTTATACACATTAGAGAGACATTTTATAGGATCTTTAATGCATGTATTTATTTTTTGTCAAAATTCATAATCGGTTACCTCTGAATACCTTTCTGAATTAAGCCAGCTTTATAACAAATTATGTCCGCTTGTATTTATGTCCAGATATATAAATTTTTTTTGTCTGGAATTAGTTTTAAGTTATGCCCAGCTTCATGTATATATAACATATAACACGTGAAGTTGCTTAACAAGTTACACACCCAAATTTATTGCAAGTTTCGCTCAGCTTCATTTAATTTATATTGGAAGTTATGCAGGGATTCATAAGCAAGTTATATGCATGTCCTGAATTATTACAGTTTTGTTGTTATTAGCTCAGATTCCGAAAAACACATCCACCGCTAGTAGGCCAGCCTCTTTTACTGAACTAATATGACCAAAACTGAAAGAATGTAACATATGCAGAGTGAAAGGGGTTAATGGAAACTGTGGCTGTACCTTATCCAATTCAGTTATAGTATGGCTATTGAATTGAGTTTTGTATAACGGTCGTAGAACAACACATAGGTTATTAAGAACCATAGGTGCCGGGCTGCTATCAAGAAAAGCTCGGTAAAATAGTTTGACCAAAGACAAAGCTATCTGAAAAAACTACTTGAAAAGTTCTGAAAAGCCGCCTGCAAAAAGTCATTTTTTTGTGTAACAAACTGTATTACATAGAAGGTGTGACTGCTGCCATTGCAGGGATCAGACTAAAATAATTACTCGCCCAAAATAAAACAGAATTGAAATACACAATGCCATTTTAGCTGGGAACATTTGAGTATTCGGTTCTTTTCTATTCCTGGGGAGAAATTATTGCACACTTCTGCACCCCCCCCCCCCCCCCCCCCCCCGCCCCCCCCCCCCTAAAATGGCAGCTGTTTTTTTCTAACCTTCTTCTGGATGATAGACTCAGATACATGCGATCGCCTTGGTTTACGTCCCTTGTCAAACAGATGAGGCTATGGAGAGTGGTGTCCTGCCCAAGAACACACCGATGAAACTCAGCGGTGCAGGGGATGCTTTAGCCCGGGTCCTCCGGTTTCAAGTCACCACATTTATATACAATGCTATACCCTCGAAATTTGGCTAGGATTCATAATAATGCTAGTGTTTCCATAAATTCCCACATGTGATGATATCCAGTGCTTGCAATATTTAATGTATAATGGTGTCCAATTTTGATTCAGATGGTTAAGTGTCTGTTTGATCATCCCAGTATGAATTGTTATGGTGGGACATTAAGTTATTGCTATTTAATATGTACACTTCTCATCAGAAACTCTCTGTTTGAAGGAGTCTCGTGTTCCCGATATACTGGCATATTTTTTGTGTGAGGTTATATATGATTTGTAAACATATTCATTTCCTAACTAGGCGCATGAGTTGATTCTTTGTGGATAAGAATTTTAAAAGAAATTGTAAAAATGCAATATATAACATCAACATGAATGCCCGACCGCCGATGCTGAAATAAACGATAGTTTATAGTTATACCACCGTTTTGTGTGAAGGGATGAGGGGAGAAAATACAGGTAAACACATACCATTAATATTCCCGGGTTGCTATGTATCCCTCATCTCTCTCTCCCCCCACTACACTCTAGGGCAGGCACCATGTTGCTTATATGAGACTGTAGAGCAAAGGTTAACCCCCTACCTCCCTTGTGTACCATTAACTAATATGGGTCTGTGGAGTTGATTTTACCCGAACAAATATGGGACTGTGGAGTTGATTTTACCCGAACAACTACCAATCTAGAGCAGAAACCATAATGCTTATATCAGACTAGAGAGTAAATGTTATCCCCACTACCACCCTAGCTATCACTAATATCTGTCTGTTTTATAAGACAGTATATAATATAAGACATTTTTTATCATAAATAACAGCTAGCAGTATACTGGAAGTTCACAGGTGCAAACCTCTACTGAAGTATAATCTTTCATTGGTAAAATATAGAAGGTAAAAAAGGCTTAATATTTTGCACCTATACAAAGCCTGAAATTATATAATGTTGAAGGGGAAAAAAAACAACTTGTTTGTACTCTTTTACAACAAATTGTATCACCGAGTAACCCTTAATCCGCTAAGCATGACTATAATAGCCTTTGCGTCCATTGTAAACCCAGATCAGCCTGCAAGTAACTCGCAGGCTGATCTGGATTTACAATGTCTGGCTGCTGATCAGTCATTTCCCCAAAACACCCCTTTGTCACATATTAAATGGAATGGTCTTAATTCAAAGAAAGAACAGTCCATTATATATATGTAGCGTGTTAAGGGTTAATTGTTATAACATGATATAGGATCAGTGCTCACAGAAAATACTTTTGACAGGTAGGCCCTGAATTAATATTGACAGGCCCTGAATTAATTATATAGTAATACATGTATATGGCAAAAAAGGGATAAGCCCCAACCAGATTGTGAGATTCTTGATATGCACGTGTAAAACAAGGTTTTTTGTGCACGTGTATGGTTTAAATAATAAGATTTTATATATTTATATGGGGAAAAACCCAGTTGCAGCTGCTTTTGAAAGAAATCCCTTTCTGTAAAAAAAAAAAAAAATACTCCTGAAGGTCTGACAGTTTTTAAAAAAGTTTGTTCAAAAAAATATTGGTATCATATGTTACTTCTCTTTTTAAAAGTACTTTATGCTGGTCTGAAGTAGTTGTACAGGAATGTGAGGTCTTAATCATCAGGTGATATCCCATAACAACACAGTTGCCGAATTCTGGTTTATTTTTTATTTTTCTTGACTCGTGCCCTCCTCATTTGATAACATGTCGTCTCAATTTGTCTGCATGTCTGGTTATATATTGATTGCAATATTTTTATTTGGCAGTTGTCAGTCGAGTTGCGAAGTTTTGAAAACAAAGACAGTTCTTTCCTAGAGACACAAATATTTTATCTCACTGGCTCAAACCTCCAGTAGCTTTTTTCTCCTGAAATTCACACCTAATGTGGAGTATTTCGTTCAATATAACACAAGACTCGAATTGAATTAAATTGTTGTTTAACAGCTCAGCACATTATCTTAACTTATTTCGAGCCGTCCCACAGAGCGGGGAAGGATACATAGGAATCCGGAAAGCACATCTACTCTTACTACATGTGTGCTTTGAGGATATATAGACTCCCAGGGTCTTTCACAGAAATAATTTAAGGGGTAGGGGAAATGAAATTTAAAATATATTGGGTTCGTGTGGGAGGAAGTTACCCTTAGGGTGACCAATATTTTTAGGGATCATGATTTGTTTAGATACAATTTGAAGTATATTTTAACTGGAAATGAACGGATTTGTAAGAAGTCTAGCCAACAAGCAGCTATAAATAGACCGGTATAATGCTTTTTACAGGTTTATTGACATTTTTAAGGGATAAGGCAGAGAGATCAAAGGATAGGGAGGGGGTCAATTAAGGAGTAGGGGGAATTAGATTTGAAAATTAAGAGATGGGTGAAATATGCCCTGTGGAAACCCCTCTTCTACATTTAAATGCCCAGTTTGTGTCCCCATCTTAGGGATAAGGCATATGAGAAGTGTCTTGCTCTAGGACACACTGAAGAACTCCAGGCATAGGTGAGACTCAAACCCGCGATCTCCGGATTCCAGGTCCACCGTGCTGTCCACTGAGCCATGTCGACTTCCCCCAGACTAGTGGCCCGCAAATTTTGATACGCAATCTGCAATTTGTCGCCCACAGGTCCGCAGAAAGTAACACTCAGAAAATGTGCTCAGTTTAAAAATGTGGATTTAGATTTGTAACATAATAAATTTCTTTTTAAATTTAATACATTTTGATATGGTTTTTCGTGTGTGCGCATATTGCAAGGTATAAGTAGAGTGTCTAGATAGCTCATGTAATGGATTAGATAATTAATACTGCAGTCATGAGTAGAAAGGTGCCAAAACCTATTATAGGTTAAACCCTGTCAAATATATTTTGCTGTTATCTGTAGATATTTCCCCTACAGTGTGAAATTTCACCCTCTATGTATCAGCTGTGGGTTACTGTAACATTAAGTGAGGTTCCACAGGGGAAGGCTGCTCAGTTTGGTTTTATGCTGCATGCATGGTGTTGCAAAAAAATAAATATGCTAAGAGAAATCCAACCGAACGATACAGACACCATACATATGTTAAATAAGATGAATCAGTGAGGATCATGGTTTTTATGGAAAGTGTATAATAGTTTTTATGGAAAGATATAAAATCTTGTTGTATTTAAGATGGGTGTTTTATTATAAGATCGGGGTTGGTGTGGGGTTGGGTTCAGGACTAGAAGCATTGACATAATCTGTAGTTTTTACAATGTACATGGAAAATGATGTTTGTCTGCATGCATGGTCATCCTATGATCAAATCTTTCAGGGATAGCATTGTTAAAATAGTCTTTTTGTGGGCTAATAGCAAATGCATGTTTAATAACTGTAAGTTAACGATTTAGTTTGAGTTAGTTTTACTTACATCATATACAATCTTAATTTGCCTTGGCTTAAACAACATGTTAGATGAGAAAAAAAGAAGGAAATATTAAAGAAAACAAAAATACTAGAAGTGGTATTACAGCTTTGTTGCATTTGTCTACTGACCTAACTCTGGTAAAATGTATTAAAATTAAAAATGGTATTAATAATCGCAACAGATCCTGGTGACAGTGAGTTGGAATTATTTTTGTCTAAACATTTTTTTTGAGGCATTCAGTTACTTGAATAAAGAAATACGTTTTCTATGAATCGAGTAGTTTTACTTTTTTGTATAAAAGTACTTAACTTTTTGTAAAAAAAACTTCTTTTTTTTCTTCTAAATGTTCTTAAGAAAAATAGAGAATATTTGTGGCCTAATAGCAAGTTCATGTTTTATAACAATTTAGTTTGAGTTGGATTTACGTACTACATATACAATCTTAATTTGCCTTGGCTTTAAATCAAACAACATGTTGGATGAGAGAGAAAAGTGGATATAGAAAACAAAAATACTAGAAGTGGTATTACAGCTTTGTTGACCTAACTCTGGTAAAATGTATTAAAATTAAAAATGGTATTAATAATTGCAGCAGATCCTGGCGACAGTGAGTTGGAATTATTTTTGTCTAAAAAAACTTTATTGAGGCATTCAGTTACTTGAATAAAGAAATAGTTTTTCTATAAATGGAGTACTTTTACTTTTTTGTATATTAAAAAAGTACTTAACTTATTAAAAAAAAAACAATTTATTTTTTTACTACAAATGTTCTTATCTGAAATAAGAAAAATAGAGAATATTTCGATTTTTGTTTTTTAAATACAGCTAACCAACTGGCCGGTTTCCCCACTGTAAAAGTAAAACAACAAAAAGCAATAAAACATTGTAACCATCTGGATCTCATGAAGTTTTCTTTTATGATAGTGTATTCACAAGTGATTAAGTTGCAAATGTTTAAATGTTTTTTATGTGCATAATTCATTGTTGTATTATTCATTAAGTTATTTTCAAAAGTGAGATTCACGTTTCATTCATCAGTTATTATTATCAGAGAATGTGCATGTCATCTTTGTTTCATTGCTACAAATTGCATTTCATTTAAGTATAATTATACAGTATTGTATTAATTGTCATGACGACTATTTTATGAACTAAAAGTTTGTTACGTTATTAAAATATTTTGAAATATACTCGTCTTTTTGTCTTTTGTTTTAGCTGGAACTTTCAAATCATGAGAAGAGTTTATCGTGTCCAAAACTTCCTCCAAGCATGTTAAAGGACCATAGGAATCTGTTCGATAATAAGAGTAGGACACGGTTCCCGGATTCCTATAGATGTATCCTTCCCCTCTATCTGGGGCTGCTCTAAATAGCCTATACTGTGTTGATGAGCCGTTAAACAACATTCATTTCAATTCATGTCCAAAACTAAGACTACATTCAAACCTGTATATGAGACCATGCATGCACTAAGGAGAGGAGCAAAATTAGTCACTTAACACAGGCCGGTTTAAAGGTCACTACTTTGAAAACTCTTCATGAAACTATGGGGAAGTGGGTTGGGGGGGTGGTGGTGGTGTTGGGTTGGGGTTGTGGGGTCACACAAACGACTTTGTAATCCTAGTAGCTCCCTTGATTGACATTCAGCATATAAAGGGTAGTTCTAGGAAAGGCCTGTCCGATGTCGGTATAATGTGACTATAGGGGTGGGTCATCAGGTCATGTGTCTATGGCGTGGTATTGCCCCTTGCAACACCCACACGTTTGTTTAATGATGGGTCATAGACTACGTATGAAGGCCACATTACATGTACCATGAATTTATGTCTCGAGTTCTGGTTATATCAAGTTCTACAGAACTTATTTTCACTAAAGTTATTATCCCTGTTTGTATTAGTTGGGATAAGGCATGGCTGTGTAAATCTTATTACGTTTCTCCCGTACTCAGGAGTACAGGAGAAACAGAGAAATAAATGTTCACCATATCAGGACGACGTGCAGAGCGCAACTTTCAGCCATGTCCGTTCAAGGTCAAGGTCACACAGGTCGAAGGTCATATGCACTATATTTCGCATACTCTCCATATCTCTTGAACCGCTTGAGGGATTTTGAAATAACTTGGCACAAATGTTCGCCATATTGAGGCGACGTGCAGAGCGCAACTTCCAGCCACGTCCAGTCATGGTCACACTTAGAGGTCGACGGTCATATGCACAATATTTTGCGTCTTCTCCATATCTCTTGAACCGCTTGAGGGATTTTGAAATAACTTGACATACATGTTCACCATATCAAGACGACGTGCAGAGCGCAATTTCCAGCCACGTCCGTTCAAGGTCAAGGCCACACTTAAAGGTCAAAAGTCATATGCACTATATTTTGTGTCCTCACCATATCTCTTGAACCACTTGGGGGATTTTGAAATAACTTCGCAAAAATGTTCACTATATCGAGTTGACGTGCAAAGCGCACTTCCAGCCACACCAGTTCAAGGTCAATGTCACACTTAGAGGTCGAAGGTCATATGCACTATATTTCGTGTCCGCTCCATATCTCTTGAAACGCTCGAGGGATTTTGAAACAACTTGGTTTTGTACCAAGTTGTTTCAAAATCCCTCGAAACCAAGTTGTTTCAAAATCCCTCGAGCATATCGAGACGACATGCAGAGCGCAACTCCAGCAACGTCCGTTCAAGGGCAAGGTCACACTTAGAGGTCGAAGGTCATATGCACTATATTTCATGTCCGCTCCATAGCTCTTGAACCGCTTGTGGGATTTTGAAATAACTTGGCACAAATGTTCACCATATAGAGTTGACCGGCAAAGCGCACTTCCAGCCACATCAGTTCAAGGTCAATGTCACACTTGGAGGTCGAAGGTCATGTGCACTATATTTCGTGTCTGCTCCATATCTTGTGAAATGCTTGAGGGATTTTGAAACAACTTGGTACAAATGTTCACCATATCGAGACGACATGCAGAGCGCAACTCCAGCAACGTCCGTTCAAGTTCAAGGTCCGTTCAAGGACAAGGTCACACTTAGAGGTCGAAGGTCATATGCAATATATTTCATGTCCGCTCTATAGCTCTTGAACCGCTTGTGGGATTTTGAAATAACTTGGCACATATGTTCACCATATCGAGATGACATGAAGACTGCAACTTTCAGCCAGGTTGGTTCATAAATTATGGGTGGAGACATAAGTTTTTGTAACAAAAATAACTCTGTCTAGTCTCTTGTAGTTTTATATTCTATCATAACTGGCTCTGTGGTAGGTACGGTACATACTATACAACCATAAGAGCTATGATTGTCATAGTTAGGAATACCTCTTTTCTAGTTAAAGTTGGTAGGGCAAGGATACAGTGAAATTACATGACCTTAGAACCGGTGATGGTTATATCCAAGTTGTTATCTACAGTACCAATCTTCGTAAAACGTTGTATTGAGACCGGACACACAAATTGAAATTTGGATTCCATAGTAAAACATTCAAGGTCGTTAAATATCTTAAAATAGTTCATGTTCAAGTAATATAAGTTGCACTGGACCAAACTTCAGGACACTTTGTATTGCCATTGGTGTACATGTTTTGAGTATTGAGCCAATAGGTTAAAGACGAAGGCGGTTTTGACACATTTCAAGTGTGATTGGACCTATGTAGGTGAAACTTCAGCAGTTTGATCCTGTTGGGGATATTCAAATACCACCAGTTATGTGGTCAAATCATGAATTGAGAGTTTACATGACCTACTCGTATCTCATGAATCTGTGTACATTTTGTCAATTAATGGTTGTCGGGTTAAAATTCAAGGCCACCCTAAGTATTTAACCTGTTCCAGAAAATGGTATTTGCTTTTAATACTATATAGATCTGTTCATTTAACTGTTTATTTTGGTATGTTTTCTTTGAGGTTGCTAGCATTTATTTGAATGTTTATGTCAGAAAAGTCGAATTCAAGATCAAAAACATCAAACATGTTTAATGGCTCATCAACACATAGGAATCCAGAAACCTGCTCTACTCTTACTGACGAATAGATAATTTCCTATATTTAACGCGCTCGGAGGTCATGCAAACGCCCGGCTTACAGTTGTACGTCTGCATTTGAGATTTTTTTAAGGGAACATATATTGCCAAGAACACACAGAAGAAACTCAGTGGCACCGTTGAGACTTGAACTCAGGCTAGACATTCAAAACTGCGGCACTATTGGGCTAGATATTCAAAACGGTGGCACTATTGGGCTAGACTTTCAAAACTGTGGCACAACTGGACTAGACATTCAAAACAGCGTCGTTACTGGGCTAGACATTCAAAACTGTGCAGTACTGGGCTAGACATTCGAAACTGCGGCTTTACTGGGCTAGTCACTAAAAACTGCGGCATTACTGGGCTAGTCACTAAAAATTGCGGCATTACTGGACTAGGTACTAAAATCTGAGGCACTACTGGGCAAGACATTCAAAACTACGGCACTACTGGGTTAGAATTTCAAAACATTGGCACAACTAGGCGAGACATTCAAAACGGCGGCATTACTGGGCTAGACATTCGAAACTGCGGCAGTACTGGGGTGGACATTCAAAACTGCGGCATTACTGGGCTGGACACTAAAAACTGAGGCATTACTGGGCTGGACACTAAAAACTGCGGTACTACTGGGCTAGACATTCAAAACTGCGGCACTACTGGGCTAGACATTCAAAACTGCGACATTACAGGGCTAGACATTCAAAACTGCGACATTACAGGGCTAGACATTCAAAACTGCGACATTACTGGGCTAGACATTCAAAACTGCGACATTACAGGGCTAGACATTCAAAACTGCGGCACTATTGGGCTAGACATTCAAAATTGTGGCACAACTGGGCTAGACATTCAAAACAGCGGCATTACTTGGCTGGACATTCGAAACTGCGGCAGTGCTGGGCTAGACATTCAAAACTGCAGCATTACTGGACTAGACTTTTAAAACTTCGGCATTACAAGGCTGGACGTTCGAAACTGCGGCACTACTGGGCTAGACTTATAACTTCGGCATTACTGGGCTAGACATTCAAAACGGCCGCATTACTGGGCTAGACTTTTAAAACTTCGGCATTACTAGGCTAGACATTCGAAACTGCGGCACAACTGGGCTAGACATTCAAAACAGCGGCATTACTTGGCTGGACATTCGAAACTGCGGCAGTGCTGGGCTAGACATTCAAAACTCTGGCAGTACTGGGCTAGACACTAAAAACTGCGGCACTACGGGGCTAGACGCTCAAACTGCGGCACACTACTGGGCAAGACATTCAAAACTGCGGCATTACTGGGCTAGACATTCAAAACAGCGGCACTACTGCGATATACATTCAAAACTGTGGCACTACTGGCTAGACATTCAAAACTGGCATTACTCGGCTAGACATTCAAAACTGCGGCACTACTGGCTAGACATTCGAAACTGCGGCACTACTGGGCTAGACATGCAAATGTAACGGCATTTGGAAATGTACTAGACATTCAAAACTGCTGCATTACTGGGCTAGACATTTAAAACTGAGGACAGGCAAATGTAACGGCATTTGGAAATGTACTAGACATTCAAAACTGCTGCATTACTAGGCTAGACATTTAAAACTGAGGTATTACTTGGCTAGACATTTAAATTGAGGCATTACTGGACTAGACATTTAAACAGGCCTGCCAAAACTTTTTAACACAAAATTGAGATTTTTAAAATTTAAAGTGCGTGAAGAACATTTTAAATGGAAATTTGGAAAAAAATTGATTTTCGCACTATTTTTTTTTAAATTGCAAATTTAAATTATTTATGCAATTAATACAATTTGATGCATTGTTTGATAGTTATAGAAAATAATAAATTAACATAGTAGTCTCTAATAATTTTTTTTAGAATGGCATAGTTAAAATCATATGTAATGTTTTATTGTATATAATACTGTACTATGACGAGACTTTAATAAACTATAAAAAAAAACACTAGTAATTGGATTAGAAAGACTTGGCTTAGTTTCTACCACAACTGGTTTTTTTTTATGAAAGTGCACTTACTTTTCTACACATATGTGTGCTAAATGCAAATACAAAGTCAACTCTTATCGCACACAGCAGCAGCTGTTATATGCACAGGAACTGTTCACTTTTAATTTTTGCCTTCTATTATTATAATTGTCTATATATACAATTATAATAATAGAAGGCAAAAATTAAAAGTGACCAGTTCCTGTGGTTATATGGGTACCACACACAAGGAGTTGCAAAGTTCCCCACACTTGCTATTTCAGTTAGGTTGACACAGATATTGCTGCATTACGCATGTCTTTATGCCACTGAAGGAACTAATTATGTCCTTAGGTGTTAATTGCATATTCTGTCAGTGCATTACACCGGATGACCCCCACTGATTCGACACTTGTATATATTCCTCTGGCTAGGGAGCGTAACATGACCAATTCGGGAAATAGTTGATAAACTGTGAAAGTATAGCTGTTAAATCATATCATTTTGTTTTGATGAAAAATCCGGAGATTGTAACTTAAATCCGGAGATCCGGAGAGCGACTGAAAAATCCGGAGAATTTTATCCGGAGATTTGGCAGGCCTGTTTAAACTGCGGCACATCCGGTCAACTTCCTGTAGGTCGAGATATTCAGTCGGTGAAAATAAAGGGGTTTACTCGGACTTTATCCTCAATCTCTATATGAAAAACGAAAATATTAGACCATGATTTAAATTAAATGTATCCATATTGGTGTTTTAAAATCAGACAACACCAAAAGAAGATACAACGATGTACATAAAAAACAAAGCTTTTAATATAATGATCACTACAAACTAGTTTTATAAAGGGCAAAAGTCAGTTGCGCACCAACGATAAACACCGAGTTTACCCCCTACCAGAATGTGGAGGTCTTTTATTTTATTGATCACTGACTGGTCAAATTAGTTTGATGATGTCATGTGAATGTTATTAATAGACACTAAAAACTGAAGCATTACTGCATGGGCTAGACATTCAAAACTGCGGCATTTCTGGGCTAGACATTTAAAACTGATGCATTACTTGGCTAGACATTTAAACTGAGGTATTACTTGGCTAGACAGTTAATCTGCGGCATTACTGGGCTAGACATTCAAAACTGCAGCATTAAAGGGCCAAACATTCAAAACTGTGGTATTACCGAGCTAGACATTCAAAACTGCGGCATTACTGAGCTAGACAATTACTGAACTAGACGTTCAAAACTGCTGCATTTGAACTACTATGTACTGCGGCAATGGAATGCGTACTGGGCTAGACATTCGAAACGGTCGCATTGGAATGACTATGTTCTGGCATAGACATTCAGGACTTTATGAATATATATTTAATTTTCTGTTCGAGTTTTTTTAAAAGCTATTTTGTGGAAAGCCGGTACGCCACGAAATACGGATTGCTTTTTCGCATGAAGCACAATTCGGATGGCACATAGGCTTTACATACTATTCATATCGTTCTGGAACTTTTGGGACAACCTAGACATGAGAATCATGACTCTTATCTATGGTTGGTACACACCATACGAGCTATTTCTCGCAGATAGTGGGGACAACCTTACGTCCGAGAAATCGTCGAGAGCCGCTTAATCGGAATATTATAACTGCAGCATGTGACTGAAGGACTATCAAAATAGATTTCCTTTCAACCAACTATTGATTGTTTCCAGTATTTATGAAGCATATTTTGATAAATATGTTCCTTTCCGAGAGAATATCACACATTGTAAAGAGTGGCAGAGAATATCACCAGAATAATGGAGGAGCCGTGATATTTGATTGAAATCGGAACCCTTTAATGGTCTTTGGAGGCTGCTATATTGCATGTCGAAAGCATTAAAACAAACCCACTCCAATGGAATAAATTCCATCATTCAGTTCTTCGTATTTAATAATTAAACAGATGTTGAGTAGATGACCAAACATGTGCATGTTCGTCCGTTAAACAAAATGTAATTGTTAAACTGGTCCCCTGATGTATCTTGTACATTTTCTACGAATATACAACAGGGAGCCAGTTGTTATTGTAGTATTCAATGATGGCACACCGAATTCGGAGTGTAATTTTCAAGGTCATAGGTCAATATTATTCACTATACAAGCTCCGTTTACTTTCGGGAAACGTCATATTTGGTTTGTAATCGTTCGTGATTGGTGCAATTTTCTGTTCCTGTCAAAGAAAGTATATCACGTGATTCATCGTGAAAATTTCCACGATGTAAACGAATATTTTTAAAATAAAGTTAAAACTTATTGTTTTATTTTAATTATTCGTTTATATATTAAAAATGTGTATGCAATAACAGGGATTTGTATTGGGATATATGCACTTGATCTCCTAAAGTCGCGCAATATTGTTACGCTGAAGAACTCGTGCGTATATCCCAATACAAATCTAATAACCTATAAATATTCATGTCCGGTCCAAAACTTTTAAAGTACATAAGATAACTGTCTATAACATCAGTAGACGATGCGGAGCACACCGAATTCGAGGTTGTACTTTCAAGGTTATAGGTCAAGATGATTCAATTGTCATGTCCTTTTCTTAACTTCATCACAATGTCATGTAAATTGCTTCAACTACTACATATTGTATGTGACACAGTGCGTGTATCTGGACAATCGTACATGATCGGCCAATCCAGTCATTCTTCGGGATCATGCCTCGTATGTATTACTATGTTCAACATCTTGACATGTTGTTAGCCGGAAGTCAACGGGACAGCAAATAGTGCACTGTTGCTATATAAACAGTTGATCGTTTGCCACATGTGTTGATGTCAGTCTCTACACTGAGATGTCGTTCCTTTTATTCACATACATGTAGCATTTAAGTGAGAGATAGAAACGACAACCATGCTAGAGATTGGTGTCGATGTATGATTTGCGTTGCATATTTGTAATTACGACACAGCTGAAGGTTGTATCGGATATGCTTTCATGTCTATACTAAAGATAGAACAATCGGCTAAATGACTTTGCAAAACGTTGATGATAATATTGATTTTGACTGCGAATGCCTTTTGGCGAAAAGCTAGGGTACCGCCAAGTTAGTATGACGTAATCAATATTGAATCTTTCTGGATACATTCGAGATATGATTCCATGTATTAATCGAGACGTTGCGGTTGTGGTCACTGCGCGCAGGTATCATCAATGTCCATGTCTCTCGCACCAAACCTGTTCAAACTGTAGATACGGCGAGTTAACCAAGATTAGTATGCCGTGAATGATTTTAATTGTCGGTGCTTTGTAAATACAATATTCCCATTAATGCCTATGCAATTGATGTGCTTTCAATACAACCTGAGTTTGTAACCCTGTGAATACCGCATTGGTGCACATTGTAAACGACTGGGGACAGTTGTAACTCTGAGGTGCGAGAATGAGAAAATTCGGCGAATCGAACAATCTCTTTTCCATTTGATGCCACATCACGCTATGAGTAGTCACGTACTATGTACGTACTACCAGACGGAGTGATCTCTGCCAGTAAGTGAAACCACATGTGAAGCAGCAGCAGCAGCAGATATCAGTCTTGGGAACAGTGGAGCTCCACATGCGTTTTGATGCTGTTTTATAGTTTTATTGGGTTTCTAATTCCATATATCGATCCTGCACGTTATCTCCACCACGCAGAAGGCATTTTGTTTGCTTGGCAAATAGCGCGTAAAAGTCTCGGACAAAATTAAGCAGTAGCGAACTCAACCATTTAGTGATATGTCTTCTCAATTTCATCGACAGTTGACGCTACCAAACCACGTTTTTGAACATCTTCTCAAAGCAGCAAGATTAAACAAAAATAAGTAAAAAAAAACAATTATTTATTTATTGATTTCACACTACCTTTCGTTTAATGGTGTGTGGCGGCCGTGAAGTATCCCAGCAATACGTATCAGTAGTGTTATTACTTACTGGTCCTTTGGGATCATCAAGTAGCGTTATTATTTACTGGTCCTTTGGGATCATCAAATAGCGTTATTATTTACTGGTCCTTTGGGATCATCAAGTAGTGTTATTACCTACTGGTCCTTTAGGATCATTGTGGCTTTAAAGGGACACATGACACTCTTGATTTTAAAAACTCACGGAGTCCCGTTAGTTTTTCTATATGACTTGCATCTGTTCAAATATACGAATGGTATAAAGCAAATTGTTTCTGCATATTATTTACTGTTGATACTATTGCACCAATGCTATATTTGGAGAATAAGACGAAAACAAGGAAACTCAGAATTGTGTTTAATTATATGCAAGCAGGTTTAAAGTCAAACGTATACCGGATAAATACACCAAGACGCTAATTTTAATGCTTGATTTATAAACACTTCAAGAGTGCCGCGTGTCCCTTTAAAGTGTATACACGTAGATCTACCGCAGTCGGTATTAGATGGCGTGAGAAGAGTTGCGTCTAGTTATATACCACAACATGAACAGACTCAAATAAATAGAGGATATTTGTTGTTTTGTCGTGAATAACATATTTTATTTCATCTCAAAGTGAGAAAACTTGATATTTTGCGTCAAATATCAAAGTTTTCTCACTTTGAGATGAAATAAAATATGTTATTCACGACAAAACAACACATTTTCTTTTTATTTTATGATTTTACCATTTTTTGTTTAGGGAAACTATGGCAGAACAACAAAAGTAGTTCCGGCAGCTACTGTGAAATAAAACTCTATATTCCACAATGTGGAATAACACTTTTATTTCACTGATGAAATACAGTATTTCATTGCATATCATAAAATAAAACAGAGTCTTCTACTTTTCTCTCTAATTTTTAATTAAAAAATATCTATCTATCTGTCTAATTTGTGTTCGTTACTTCTGAAGTAACCCATTTTCTGTCCTTTTTTTGTATTTCCGAAGAATGACGGGATTGACCGATTATGTACGATTGTATTCCGGTGCGAATATACCTAATATGTTTAATTTCAGGCTCCATAGCCCGGTCACCAGTGTTATTAACATAATTTACAGCATTTTTACATTTCTGAAGATGTGATGGTGCTAGTCCATTCTGCATATTTTTTATTTTGATGTATATGGAGTGTCGGCGTGCATGGATTGTTCATTCCTGCTGACGCCATATAACCTTGTGTGGATGCGTCGTAGAGCTCAATTCAATCAAATCCGGACCCATGACTAGCACGTGGCAATGGGAGCGATTTAAAAACTACCGTTTCCCTTTAAAAAAAACGCCGTCTAAGATTTTGTTTACGCCACCTATCGTGTAAACGACAACGCGATGCCGGCCTGAATGGATTTGATTTTAAACAATTGAATTGATTGTTGTTTAACGGCTCATCAACACAGTCTAGGTTATTTAGAGCCACCCCAGAGAGAGGGGAAGGATACATAGGAATCCGGAACTGTGCTCTTATAGATTCCTATGGTTCTTTAACGTGCTCGGAGGATAGACCGATACATGGGACCGCCCGGTTTACGTCCGCATCCGACGGCTAAGGGAAAGCAAAGAATACACCGACGAAATTCAGTGGTACCACGGAGGATTGAACCCATGGCCTCCGGTTACAAATCCACCGCGCTACCGACTGCGCCACGCCAGCCCTCTTGATTTTGAACAATGGAAGGCTCTTTATATGAATGCAATGTGTTCAAAAGTTGCTGGTTCCTCGTTTATAATGGTTCCATATTCACTGATATTATTGATGAACATCACGATCGCAACCGTTTGCTGACGGAATTACCGGGACTGGGTGAACTATGTATATTATACAGCGCCTCTCACATTTCATCAAATCAAATTTCTGCAGCCAGATAGAAACCGACGAAAGTGATCCAAGATCTCGTATCGGGAACGCTGGGAGAGAAAAATCGATGGCAGTAAATTACTTCATTGATAGGTTGATTTTCTTCAATCGCGATACGCATCAATGGAGTGCCACTCAACTTGATGATTAAATGTGATTAGCCATGCACGGTGAGCCGTTGAACCTGTATTTTTTATCAAATGACATCGCTTGTTTGCTTCTCCATGTTTTTATTCTGCCACATGTGCAGTAACAGCGGATGACGTCATGTAGCAATTGTATTTGCTTAAGATAGGAACCAGCTATAGTTACTCTTTTTTTTTTAGAGAATATTTCAAACATGATAAAAAAGTATCTTACATTCGTGTTCGTTTTATATGAAAACATGTGCAACTCGTTGAAGAGTCGTAATAATTTACTTGCTAAATTTCGTAAAAACAAAGATTATTTTAAACTCAGTTTGTATTTGTTTACTTATGCAAGATCTTCTATATATTTAATAGGACCCAATTATGCAATCTTCAAGTATTGATCAGGCATTAAAATGAGCACCTCGATGTATTTGTCCAGTATCATAATTGATAAGATTCAGACACAATTTGCGTTGAACTACTCTGAGCTATGTTAATGCTTGATATGCACAATCACTATATGCCACAAACTAACGTGCCATATTTCATAAAAACCAGGGGCTGTAGATAGCTGTTTTCCCGCTGTTTTCACATTTTTTTTGAGTGCCGTTGCTGACCAAATATCTCCGTAAGTTTGTATTACAAAGTAAATTAAACATAACACAAACAAAGAAAAACACATTTACCAGATCAATCTGAGAAATAATAATATGTGAGCATCAACAATTACTGAGATATTTGCGATCTTGTTACAATTTTTTATTAGCGGAAACCAGCGTGTCAGTTACCAACAAAAATGGCGACTGAAGTCTCGCGACGGCCCCGAATTTACGAGACTTCGTCTCGTCTCATAATCCTGTAATATAAACGGGTCTGTAGACATGGAACGTGTTGCCTCCTATCTTTTGGCGACACACGACAATATTGCAGTAGGTATCGCCCAATTTATTTATCCAGTAGCATATTATTTTTTTTATGCCTCCGAAAAGGTTTCGGGGGCATATAGTAATCGCATCTGTCTGTCTGTCTGTCCGGATTCCGTCATTCCGCAGTTCGTGTCCGGACTGTACCTTCAAAACCCTTGCATGGATTTTTGATTAACTTGGCACAAGTGATCACCATAACAAGACGATGTGTCGCGCGCAAAACCCAGGTCCGTACCTCAAAGGTCAAGGTCACACTTGAAGTTCATAGGTCAAAAACAGGTACGCAATTTCGTGTCCGGACCGTAACGTCACAACCCCTGCAGTGATTTTTAAATAACTTGGCACAATCACCACCATAACAAGACGATGTGTCGCGCGCAAAACCCAGGTCTTCAAGGTCAAGGTTACACTTGGAGGTCAAAAGTCAAATTGTGTCCAGTCAATAACTCTGGCATTCATGGACGGATTTTCAAATAACTTGGCACAAGTGCTCACCACAACAAGACGATGTGTCGCGTACAAAATCCAGGTCTGTGGCCCCAAGGTCACACTTAGAGGTCAAAGGTCAAATCGTGTCCGTTCAATAACTTTTGCATGCCTGGACGGATTTTCAAATAACTTGGCACAAGTGCTCACCACAACCAAACGACGTGTCGTGCACAAAATCCCAGGTCCATGGCTCCAAGGTCAAGGTCATACATAGAGGTCAAAGAACACTTCGGGGGCATTTATCACTTACAGTGATATCTCTTGTTTTAAACCTGTTTGCATACAATTGAATACAACGTAATGCAATCTGGAGTTTCAATTGTTCGTCATTATTTTACCACATATTTAAATATATATTAGTGGTGCAATGTATTCAACAATTAGTGATATGCAAAAAAACAATTTGTTTTGAATTATTCAAAAAAGTATTAATAATGATGTGTTTTAAAATACGCAAGTAATCTAGAATGCACGATTAAATGAAGATTGCCATGTGTCCCTTTAAAAAAAACAAGCAAAATTAATACGATATTCCGAGATACTAAACTGGGTTCCATTTTGCACACCACATTAGTTATTACTCTTAATATATACTTTCCTAGCATTGTTAATTACTTTAATTAACGTCTGCTGCAAAACACGTGCGAATGATGTTTAAGACATTGTCAATATTTTCATTTTTCGTCGGATTCCCACTTGGAGCCTCTTATTGCTATCAGGCCTCTTTATAATATCTTCAAAGCTGAGAAGGTTTTTATTGCCTTTATATTGATAGTAGACTCTGGCAGGGAAACTAAACCTCTAGTGCTCACAGGTGTGGTAAAGGCCAAACAAACACGCTAACAGATTCCTCGTTTCCAGTCTGTTTCAGATCTATACTGCATTACTTTCCGGTATAGACACCGCGGGACGCAATATCATACATACTGTTTGTGAAGTTGATTGCATTGCGCCCAACTCAATATGGCCAACCCATATATGTCATATTTGGTTGGGGAATAAAAGATATGCTTTTGGAACATTCATCGCTTAGTTCCGCAATTTACTGACGGATTCGAATCTCACTGGGAGCTCGACTTGCTTGCGGGGAGCTCGACATGCTTGGCGATGGACCCATTTACAGTTCGCCACTATGCTTTCCTCTTTAATTGTGCGATGACCGGACATGCTGTGGACCCTATGTTGACGTCTACCTAAAGCCCAAAAGGACGGTGACGTTTGATGTTTGTCTTGTCGTGCCCTCAATGGTTTGTTCTCTTGTTGCTCTGGCTTCTGCCAAGTCATTGAGTACCTTCTTTGTGGCTTTTTAGGCTATTATTTGTTTGTGTATTTATATATACACGAGCATCTTATATTGCCTATTAATGCTGCCTTGTTGGTTAGAGAATAGTTCATAGCGGGGATTTTACACTGTCCCGTTTTATTGGTATGACAGTAGGGTAAGTGTGAGGTTTGGTGCACCCTAGAACCTGGTTTAAACCCCCAGCGGCCTTTTTTGCCACTGACCGTTCCAAGGCGGTATCCCTATTGTCAGCCCTTGTGTGTTTGTGATGTATTATTTTGCCTTTTATTCATTTTTATATACAGTTGTTCTTTGTTTCTGTGTGTGTTTGTGGTTGACTGTCGTCCTTGAATGCTACTTTTCCTGTTCGATTTTTATATCTATATTGTTAAGTGAGAAAACGAACGATATTGTGTTCGCATCATCGTAATTTTCCAGTCTCAGTAATGTATAAGTGTTTACGCAGATTTTCAGGAATCACATATTTTAAAAACTACAGAAATTTCACTGATAACATTTTACTTGCTTTTTACGAATTGTCGAAATCCAGTATTCACATGCATTTCTTATTGATTCAACCAACACATTGTTAAATAGCGAATTAAAAAAAATCACTTAACAGTTTAAAGTAACACCTCTGTTTGTTGTTTACTTATATTTTATTTATGTTAACACGAACACCTACTTTAAGGGTTTTAAAGACAAAGAGAAGCAAAGCGAAACATGTTTTTAGCCAAACGAAGCTAACTTTGACACATTTGATTTAATGCAAACAGTTCCTGAAAATACCCCACGTTTTAATCAGGTTGCATGCTTCAATTAATTACCGTTTAATTCTCACCAATTTTTGATAAAAATGTTTTTAACATTAGTATTTACAGGTGCATGTCAAAAGTTATCAACCGATTACTGGCGCAGGTGTTCATATGGGAGGCCGTGCAGGGGTGTTGTGTTTGCGCTTGCTGATAAGAGGCCGTTTGCGTAATCATAAATACATACAGTAAACTATACCAACATTCCTTTTCAACAAAAAGTCGGATTGAATGTTTACACTCCATAGACAGCGGATTCGACTTAACCTTCCTATACTGACGATGATGGTGATGATGATGGAGATGATGATGGTGGTGACGGTGGATATGATGATGATGGTGACGACGATGATGATGATGATGATGCATTTATGATGATAACTAATTGATGTTGTTTATTATTTTTAAGCAAAAACTTCCATCATTTATCATCCATTTTGATTACCAAATTACTACAATAGCCGAGTTCGCGGAGACGTGCTGCTGCTGCTGCTGCTGCTGCTGCTGCTGCTGCTGCTACTGGTGGTGCTGTTGGTGTTGTTCTGATTATGAAGATGATGACGACGACTATGATGATGATGATGATGATGCTTATGATGGTGATGAGGATGATGATGATGATGACGCCGACGATGACGATGATGATGATGCAATTTTTTTATATACATATAGTCACTTATTCCACGTGCCTTGATTGCGGCTATGGCGTAGTGTTAGAGTGTCCGCCTCGTACACGGGAGGTCTTGGGTTCGATCCCCGGTGAGGTCATACCAAATAATTTATAGCAATGATACTTGCTTGACTTTCAGCATGAAACATGTAGTACTGGTCGGCACGGTGTTAGTATAATGTAACAGGCTGGTGTCATGCGTGGTATTCCAGTGTGGCATTGAGTACTGGTCGGCTCGGTGTTAGTATCATGTAACAGGCTGGGGTCTCATGTCATGTGTGGTATTCCAGTGTGGCAGCACTATGAACGTGAGCATTGAGTACTGGTAGGCTCGGTGTTAGTATCATGTAACGGGCTGGGGTCTCATGTCATGTGTGGTATTCCAGTGTGGCATTGAGTACTGGTAGGCTCGGTGTTAGTATCATGTAACGGGCTGGGGTCTCATGTCATGTGTGGTATTCCAGTGTGGCATTGAGTACTGGTAGGCTCGGTGTTAGTATCATGTAACGGGATGGGGTCTCATGTCATGTGTGGTATTCCAGTGTGGCATTGAGTACTGGTAGGCTCGGTGTTAGTATCATGTAACGGGCTGGGGTATCATGTCATGTGTGGTATTCCAGTGTGGCATTGAGTACTGGTCGGCTCGGTGTTAGTATCATGTAACGGGCTGGGGTCTCATGTCATGTGTGGTATTCCAGTGTGGCATTGAGTACTGGTAGGCTCGGTGTTAGTATCATGTAACGGGCTGGGGTCTCATGTCATGTGTGGTATTCCAGTGTGGCATTGAGTACTGGTAGGCTCGGAGTTAGTATCATGTAACGGGCTGGGGTCTCATGTCATGTGTGGTATTCCAGTGTGACATTGAGTACTGGTAGGCTCGGTGTTAGTATCATGTAACGGGCTGGGGTCTCATGTCATGTGTGGTATTCCAGTGTGGCATTGAGTACTGGTAGGCTCGGTGTTAGTATCATGTAACGGGCTGGGGTCTCATGTCATATGTGGTATTCCAGTGTGGCATTGAGTACTGGTCGGCTCGGTGTTAGTATCATGTAACGGGCTGGGGTCTCATGTCATGTGTGGTATTCCAGTGTGGCATTGAGTACTGGTAGGCTCGGTGTAAGTATCATGTAACGGGCTGGGGTCTCATGTCATGTGTGGTATTCCAGTGTGGCATTGAGTACTGGTAGGCTCGGTGTTAGTATCATGTAACGGGCTGGGGTCTCATGTCATGTGTGGTATTCCAGTGTGGCATTGAGTACTGGTAGGCTCGGTGTTAGTATCATGTAACGGGCTGGGGTCTCATGTCATGTGTGGTATTCCAGTGTGGCATTGAGTACTGGTAGGCTCGGTGTTAGTATCATGTAACGGGCTGGGGTCTCATGTCATGTGTGGTATTCCAGTGTGGCATTGAGTACTGGTAGGCTCGGTGTTAGTATCATGTAACGGGCTGGGGTCTCATGTCATGTGTGGTATTCCAGTGTGGCATTGAGTACTGGTAGGCTCGGTGTTAGTATCATGTAACGGGCTGGGGTCTCATGTCATGTGTGGTATTCCAGTGTGGCATTGAGTACTGGTAGGCTCGGTGTTAGTATCATGTAACGGGCTGGGGTCTCATGTCATGTGTGGTATTCCAGTGTGGCATTGAGTACTGGTAGGCTCGGTGTTAGTATCATGTAACGGGCTGGGGTCTCATGTCATGTGTGGTATTCCAGTGTGGCATTGAGTACTGGTAGGCTCGGTGTTAGTATCATGTAACGGGCTGGGGTCTCATGTCATGTGTGGTATTCCAGTGTGGCATTGAGTACTGGTAGGCTCGGTGTTAGTATCATGTAACGGGCTTGGGTCTCATGTCATGTGTGGTATTCCAGTGTGGCATTGAGTACTGGTAGGCTCGGTGTTAGTATCATGTAACGGGCTGGGGTCTCATGTCATGTGTGGTATTCCAGTGTGGCATTGAGTACTGGTAGGCTCGGTGTTAGTATCATGTAACGGGCTGGGGTCTCATGTCATGTGTGGTATTCCAGTGTGGCATTGAGTACTGGTAGGCTCGGTGTTAGTATCATGTAACGGGCTGGGGTCTCATGTCATGTGTGGTATTCCAGTGTGGCATTGAGTACTGGTAGGCTCGGTGTTAGTATCATGTAACGGGCTGGGGTCTCATGTCATGTGTGGTATTCCAGTGTGGCATTGAGTACTGGTAGGCTCGGTGTTAGTATCATGTAACGGGCTGGGGTCTCATGTCATGTGTGGTATTCCAGTGTGGCATTGAGTACTGGTAGGCTCGGTGTTAGTATCATGTAACGGGCTGGGGTATCATGTCATGTGTGGTATTCCAGTGTGGCATTGAGTACTGGTAGGCTCGGTGTTAGTATCATGTAACGGGCTGGGGTATCATGTCATGTGTGGTATTCCAGTGTGGCATTGAGTACTGGTAGGCTC
The DNA here is from genome assembly GCA_037043455.1 of Cyrtodaria siliqua. Lineage (NCBI taxonomy): Eukaryota > Metazoa > Mollusca > Bivalvia > Adapedonta > Hiatellidae > Cyrtodaria > Cyrtodaria siliqua. The sequence continues at coordinate 5,519 of JAWPHD010020682.1, read as the reverse complement.
GGTGTTAGTATCATGTAACCGGCTGGGGTATCATGTCATGTGTGGTATTCCAGTGTGGCATTGAGTACTGGTAGGCTCGGTGTTAGTATCATGTAACGGGCTGGGGGTATCATGTCATGTGTGGTATTCCAGTGTGGCATTGAGTACTGGTAGGCTCGGTGTTAGTATCATGTAACGGGCTGGGGTATCATGTCATGTGTGGTATTCCAGTGTGGCATTGAGTACTGGTAGGCTCGGTGTTAGTATCATGTAACGGGCTGGGGTATCATGTCATGTGTGGTATTCCAGTGTGGCATTGAGTACTGGTAGGCTCGGTGTTAGTATCATGTAACGGGCTGGGGTATCATGTCATGTGTGGTATTCCAGTGTGGCATTGAGTACTGGTAGGCTCGGTGTTAGTATCATGTAACGGGCTGGGGTATCATGTCATGTGTGGTATTCCAGTGTGGCATTGAGTACTGTAGGCTCGGTGTTAGTATCATGTAACGGGCTGGGGTATCATGTCATGTGTGGTATTCCAGTGTGGCATTGAGTACTGGTAGGCTCGGTGTTAGTATCATGTAACGGGCTGGGGTATCATGTCATGTGTGGTATTCCAGTGTGGCATTGAGTACTGGTCGGCACGGTGTTAGTATAATGTAACGGGCTGGGGTATCATGTCATGTGTGGTATTCCAGTGTGGCATTGAGTACTGGTCGGCTTGGTGTTAGTATCATGTAACGGGCTGGGGTATCATGTCATGTGTGGTATTCCAGTGTGGCATTGAGTACTGGTAGGCTCGGTGTTAGTATCATGTAACGGGCTGGGGTATCATGTCATGTGTGGTATTCCAGTGTGGCATTGAGTACTGGTAGGCTCGGTGTTAGTATCATGTAACGGGCTGGGGTATCATGTCATGTGTGGTATTCCAGTGTGGCCTTGAGTACTGGTAGGCTCGGTGTTAGTATCATGTAACGGGCTGGGGTATCATGTCATGTGTGGTATTCAAGTGTGGCATTGAGTACTGGTAGGCTCGGTGTTAGTATCATGTAACGGGCTGGGGTATCATGTCATGTGTGGTATTCCAGTGTGGCATTGAGTACTGGTAGGCTCGGTGTTAGTATCATGTAACGGGCTGGGGTATCATGTCATGTGTGGTATTCCAGTGTGGCATTGAGTACTGGTAGGCTCGGTGTTAGTATCATGTAACGGGCTGGGGTATCATGTCATGTGTGGTATTCCAGTGTGGCATTGAGTACTGGTAGGCTCGGTGTTAGTATCATGTAACGGGCTGGGGTATCATGTCATGTGTGGTATTCCAGTGTGGCATTGAGTACTGATAGGCTCGGTGTTAGTATCATGTAACGGGCTGGGGTATCATGTCATGTGTGGTATTCCAGTGTGGCATTGCGTACTGGTAGGCTCGGTGTTAGTATCATGTAACGGGCTGGGGTATCATGTCATGTGTGGTATTCCAGTGTGGCATTGAGTACTGGTAGGCTCGGTGTTAGTATCATGTAACGGGCTGGGGTATCATGTCATGTGTGGTATTCCAGTGTGGCATTGAGTACTGGTAGGCTCGGTGTTCTTATCATGTAACGGGCTGGGGTATCATGTCATGTGTGGTATTCCAGTGTGGCATTGAGTACTGGTAGGCTCGGTGTTAGTATCATGTAACGGGCTGGGGTATCATGTCATGTGTGGTATTCAAGTGTGGCATTGAGTTCTGGTAGGCTCGGTGTTAGTATCATGTAACGGGCTGGGGTATCATGTCATGTGTGGTATTCCAGTGTGGCATTGAGTACTGGTAGGCTCGGTGTTCTTATCATGTAACGGGCTGGGGTATCATGTCATGTGTGGTATTCCAGTGTGGCATTGAGTACTGGTAGGCTCGGTGTTAGTATCATGTAACGGGCTGGGGTATCATGTCATGTGTGGTATTCCAGTGTGGCATTGAGTACTGTAGGCTCGGTGTTAGTATCATGTAACGGGCTGGGGTATCATGTCATGTGTGGTATTCAAGTGTGGCATTGAGTACTGGTAGGCTCGGTGTTAGTATCATGTAACGGGCTGGGGTATCATGTCATGTGTGGTATTCAAGTGTGGCATTGAGTACTGGTAGGCTCGGTGTTAGTATCATGTAACGGGCTGGGGTATCATGTCATGTGTGGTATTCCAGTGTGGCATTGAGTACTGGTAGGCTCGGTGTTAGTATCATGTAACGGGCTGGGGTATCATGTCATGTGTGGTATTCCAGTGTGGCATTGAGTACTGGTAGGCTCGGTGTTAGTATCATGTAACGGGCTGGGGTATCATGTCATGTGTGGTATTCCAAGTGTGGCATTGAGTACTGGTAGGCTCGGTGTTAGTATCATGTAACGGGCTGGGGTATCATGTCATGTGTGGTATTCCAGTGTGGCATTGAGTACTGGTAGGCTCGGTGTTAGTATCATGTAACGGGCTGGGGTATCATGTCATGTGTGGTATTCCAGTGTGGCATTGAGTACTGGTAGGCTCGGTGTTAGTATCATGTAACGGGCTGGGGTATCATGTCATGTGTGGTATTCCAGTGTGGCATTGAGTACTGGTAGGCTCGGTGTTAGTATCATGTAACGGGCTGGGGTATCATGTCATGTGTGGTATTCCAGTGTGGCATTGAGTACTGGTAGGCTCGGTGTTAGTATCATGTAACGGGCTGGGGTCTCATGTCATGTGTGGTATTCCAGTGTGGCATTGAGTACTGGTAGGCTCGGTGTTAGTATCATGTAACGGGCTGGGTCTCATGTCATGTGTGGTATTCAGTGTGGCATTGAGTACTGGTAGGCTCGGTGTTAGTATCATGTAACGGGCTGGGGTCTCATGTCATGTGTGGTATTCCAGTGTGGCATTGAGTACTGGTAGGCTCGGTGTTAGTATCATGTAACGGGCTGGGGTCTCATGTCATGTGTGGTATTCCAGTGTGGCATTGAGTACTGGTAGGCTCGGTGTTAGTATCATGTAACGGGCTGGGGTCTCATGTCATGTGTGGTATTCCAGTGTGGCATTGAGTACTGGTAGGCTCGGTGTTAGTATCATGTAACGGGCTGGGGTCTCATGTCATGTGTGGTATTCCAGTGTGGCATTGAGTACTGGTAGGCTCGGTGTTAGTATCATGTAACGGGCTGGGGTCTCATGTCATGTGTGGTATTCCAGTGTGGCATTGAGTACTGGTAGGCTCGGTGTTAGTATCATGTAACGGGCTGGGGTATCATGTCATGTGTGGTATTCAGTGTGGCATTGAGTACTGGTAGGCTCGGTGTTAGTATCATGTAACGGGCTGGGGTATCATGTCATGTGTGGTATTCCAGTGTGGCATTGAGTACTGGTAGGCTCGGTGTTAGTATCATGTAACCGGCTGGGGTATCATGTCATGTGTGGTATTCCAGTGTGGCATTGAGTACTGGTAGGCTCGGTGTTAGTATCATGTAACGGGCTGGGGTATCATGTCATGTGTGGTATTCCAGTGTGGCATTGAGTACTGGTAGGCTCGGTGTTAGTATCATGTAACGGGCTGGGGTATCATGTCATGTGTGGTATTCCAGTGTGGCATTGAGTACTGGTAGGCTCGGTGTTAGTATCATGTAACGGGCTGGGGTATCATGTCATGTGTGGTATTCCAGTGTGGCATTGAGTACTGGTAGGCTCGGTGTTAGTATCATGTAACGGGCTGGGGTATCATGTCATGTGTGGTATTCCAGTGTGGCATTGAGTACTGGTAGGCTCGGTGTTAGTATCATGTAACGGGCTGGGGTATCATGTCATGTGTGGTATTCCAGTGTGGCATTGAGTACTGGTAGGCTCGGTGTTAGTATCATGTAACGGGCTGGGGTATCATGTCATGTGTGGTATTCCAGTGTGGCATTGAGTACTGGTAGGCTCGGTGTTAGTATCATGTAACGGGCTGGGGTATCATGTCATGTGTGGTATTCCAGTGTGGCATTGAGTACTGTCGGCTCGGTGTTAGTATCATGTAACGGGCTGGGGTATCATGTCATGTGTGGTATTCCAGTGTGGCATTGAGTACTGGTAGGCTGGTGTTAGTATCATGTAACGGGCTGGGGTATCATGTCATGTGTGGTATTCCAGTGTGGCATTGAGTACTGGTAGGCTCGGTGTTAGTATCATGTAACGGGCTGGGGTATCATGTCATGTGTGGTATTCCAGTGTGGCATTGAGTACTGGTAGGCTCGGTGTTAGTATCATGTAACGGGCTGGGGTATCATGTCATGTGTGGTATTCCAGTGTGGCATTGAGTACTGGTAGGCTCGGTGTTAGTATCATGTAACGGGCTGGGGTATCATGTCATGTGTGGTATTCCAGTGTGGCATTGAGTACTGGTAGGCTCGGTGTTAGTATCATGTAACGGGCTGGGGTATCATGTCATGTGTGGTATTCCAGTGTGGCATTGAGTACTGGTAGGCTCGGTGTTAGTATCATGTAACGGGCTGGGGTATCATGTCATGTGTGGTATTCCAGTGTGGCATTGAGTACTGGTAGGCTCGGTGTTAGTATCATGTAACGGGCTGGGGTATCATGTCATGTGTGGTATTCCAGTGTGGCATTGAGTACTGGTAGGCTCGGTGTTAGTATCATGTAACGGGCTGGGGTATCATGTCATGTGTGGTATTCAGTGTGGCATTGAGTACTGGTAGGCTCGGTGTTAGTATCATGTAACGGGCTGGGGTATCATGTCATGTGTGGTATTCCAGTGTGGCATTGAGTACTGGTAGGCTCGGTGTTAGTATCATGTAACGGGCTGGGGTATCATGTCATGTGTGGTATTCCAGTGTGGCATTGAGTACTGGTAGGCTCGGTGTTAGTATCATGTAACGGGCTGGGTATCATGTCATGTGTGGTATTCCAGTGTGGCATTGAGTACTGGTAGGCTCGGTGTTAGTATCATGTAACGGGCTGGGGTATCATGTCATGTTCGGTATTCCAGTGTGGCATTGAGTACTGGTAGGCTCGGTGTTACTATCATGTAACGGGCTGGGGTATCATGTCATGTGTGGTATTCCAGTGTGGCATTGAGTACTGGTTGGCTCGGTGTTAGTATCATGTAACGGGCTGGGGTATCATGTCATGTGTGGTATTCCAGTGTTGCATTGAGTACTGGTAGGCTCGGTGTTACTATCATGTAACGGGCTGGGGTATCATGTCATGTGTGGTATTCCAGTGTGGCATTGAGTACTGGTAGGCTCGGTGTTAGTATCATGTAACGGGCTGGGGTATCATGTCATGTGTGGTATTCCAGTGTGGCATTGAGTACTGGTAGGCTCGGTGTTAGTATCATGTAACGGGCTTGGGTATCATGTCATGTGTGGTATTCCAGTGTGGCATTGAGTACTGGTAGGCTCGGTGTTACTATCATGTAACGGGCTGGGGTATCATGTCATGTGTGGAATTCCAGTGTGGCATTGAGTACTGGTAGGCTCGGTGTTAGTATCATGTAACGGGCTGGGGTATCATGTCATGTGTGGTATTCCAGTGTGGCATTGAGT
>JAWPHD010020681.1:0-30915 GCA_037043455.1 Cyrtodaria siliqua | reverse complement strand
TATGTGTAAGAACAGAACATATATGTGTAAGAAATGAATATATAGAACTAAATATAAGAACTGAATATATATGTGTAAGAACTGAATATATATTTGTAAGAACTGAATATATATGTGTAAGAACTGAATATATATGCGTAAGAACTGAATATATATGCGTAAGAACGGAATATATATGTGTAAGAACGGAATATATATGTGGAAGAACGGAATATGTACGTGTAAGAACGGAATATATATGTGTAAGAACGGAATATATATGTGTATATATGTGTAAGAACGGAATATATGTTTAAGAATATATATGCGTAAGAACGGATTATATATGTGTAAGAACTGAATATATATGTGTAAGAACTGAATATATATGTGTAAGAACTGAATATATATGTGTAAGAACTGAATATATATGTGTAAGAACTGAATATATATGCGTAAGAACTGAATATATATGCGTAAGAACTGAATATATATGCGTAAGAACTGAATATATATGCGTAATGACTGAATATATATGCGTAAGAACGGAATATATAAGCGTAAGAACTGAATATATATGCGTAAGAACTGAATATATATGCGTAAGAACTGAATATATATGCGTAAGAACTGAATATATATGCGTAAGAACGGAATATATATGTGTAAGAACTGAATATATATGCGTAAGAACGGAATATATATGCGTAAGAACGGAATATATATGTGTAAGAACGGAATATGTAATTCTAAGAACGGAATATATATGTGTAAGAACGGAATATATATGTGTATATATGTGTAAGAACGGAATATATGTGTAAGAATATATATGCGTAAGAATGGAATACATATGTTTAAGAACTGAATATATATGTGTAAGAACTGAATATATATGTGTAAGAACTGAATATATATGTGTAAGAACTGAATATATATGTGTAAGAACTGAATATATATGTGTAAGAACTGAATATATATGCGTAAGAACTGAATATATATGCGTAAGAACTGAATATATATGAGTAAGAACTGAATTAATATGCGTAAGAACTAAATATATATGCGTAATAACTGAATATATATGCGTAATAACGGAATATATATGCGTAAGAACTGAATATATATGCGTAAGAACTGAATATATATGCGTAAGAACTGAATATATATGCGTAAGAACGGAATATATATGTGTAATAACTGAATATATATGCGTTAAACTGAATATATATGCGTAAGAACTGAACAAATATGTGTAAGAAATGAATATATATGCGTAAGAACTGAATATATATGCGCAAGAACGGAATATATATGTGTAAGAACGGAATATATATGCGTAAGAACTGAATATATATGTGTAAGAACGGAATATATATGTGTAACAACGGAAAATATATGTGTAACAACGGAATATATATGTGTAAGAATGGAATATATATGTGTAAGAACGGAATAAGTACGTGTAAGAACGGAATATATATGTGTAAGAACAGAACATATATGTGTAAGAAATGAATATATAGAACTAAATATAAGAACTGAATATATATGTGTAAGAACTGAATATATATTTGTAAGAACTGAATATATATGTGTAAGAACTGAATATATATGCCTAAGAACTAATATATATGCGTAAGAACGGAATATATATGTGTAAGAACGGAATATATATGTGTAAGAACGGAATATTGACGTGTAAGAACGGAATATATATGTGTAAGAACGGAATATATATGTGTATATATGTGTAAGAATGGAATATATATGTGTAAGAACTGAATATATACGTGTAATAAGTGAATATATATGTGTAAGAACTGAAAATATATGTGTAACAACGGAATATATATGTGTAAGAACGGAATATATCTGTGTAAGAACGGAATAAGTACGTGTAAGAACGGAATATATATGTGTAAGAACAGAACATATATGTGTAAGAAATGAATATATATGCGTAAGAACTGAATATATATGCGTAAGAACTGAATATATATGCGTAAGAACTGAATATATATGTGTAAGAACGGAATATATATGTGTAAGAACGGAATATATGTGTAAGAATATATATGCGTAAGAACGGAATATATATGTGTAAGAACGGAATATATATGCGTAAGAACTGAACATATATGCGTAAGAACGGAATATATATGCGTAAGTACGGAATATATATGTGTAACAACTGAATATATATGTGTAAGAACTAAATATATATGTGTAAGAACTGAATATATATGCGTAAGAACTGAATATATATGCGTAAGAACTGAATATATATGCCTAAGAACTGAATATATATGCGTAAGAACTGAATATATATGAGTAAGAATTGAATATATATGCGTAAGAACCGAATATATATGCGTAAAACTGAATATATATGTGTAAGAACTGAATATATATGCGTTAGAACGCAATATATATGCGTAAGAACGGAATATATATGTGTAAGAACGGAATATATATGTGTAAGAACTGAATATATATGCGTAAGTACTGAATATATATGCATAAAACTGAATATATATGCGAAAGAACGGAAAATATATGCGTAAGAACGGAATATATGTGTAAGAACGGAATACATATGTGTAAGAACGGAATATATATGTGTAAGAACGGAATATATACGTGTAATAACGGAATATATATGTGTAAGAACGGAATATATATGTGTAAGAACGGAATATATATGTGTAAAAACGGAATATATATGTGTAAGAACTGAATATATATGTGTAAGAACTAAATATATATGTGTAAGAACTTAATATATATTCGTAAGAACTGAATATATATGTGTAAGAACTGAATATATATGCGTAAGAACTGTATATATATGCGTAAGAACGGAATATATATGTGTAAGAACGGAATATATATGTGTAAGAACGGAATATGTACGTGTAAGAACGGAATATATATGTGTAAGAACGGAATATATATGAATATATATGAGTATATATGTGTAAGAACAGAATATATGTGTAAGAATATATATGCGTAAGAACGGAATATATATGTGTAAGAACTGAATATATATGTGTAAGAACTGAATATATATGTGTAAGAACTGAATATATATGTGTAAGAACTGAATATATATGCGTAAAAACTGAATATATATGCGTAAGAACTGAATATATATGAGTAAGAACGGAATATATATGCGTAAGAACTGAATATATATGCGTAAGAACTGAATATCTGTGCGTAAGAACTGAATATATATGCGTAAGAACTGAATATATATGCGTAAGAACGGAATATGTATGCGTAAGAACTGAATATATATGCGTAAGAACGCAATATATATGTGTAAGTACTGAATATATATGTGTAAGAACGCAATATATGTGTAAGAATATATATGCGTAAGAACGGAATATATATGTGTAAGAACGGAATATATATGCGTAAGAACTGATTATATATGTGTAAGAACTGCATATATATGTGAAAGAACGTAATATATATGCGTAAGAATATATATGCTTAAGAACGGAATATATATGTGTAAGTACGGAATATATAGGCGTAATAACTGAATATATATGCGTAAAACTGAATATGTATGCGAAAGAACGGAATATATATGCGTAAGAACGGAATATATGTGTAAGAACGGAATATATATGTGTAAGAACGGAAGATATATGTGTAAGAACTGACTATATATCTGTAAGAACTGAATATATATGCGAAAGAACTGAATATATATGCGTAAGAACTGAATATATATGCGTAAGAACTGAATATATATGCGTAAAACTGAATATATATGTGTAAGAACTGAATATATATGCGTAAGAACTGAATATATATGCGAAAGGACGGAATATATATGCGTAAGAACGGAATATATATGCGTAAGAGCGGAATATATATGTGTAAGAACGGAAAATATATGTGTAAGAACTGAATATATATGTGTAAGAACTGAATATGTATGTGTAAGAACGGAATATATATTTGTAAGAACTGAATATATATGTGTAAGAACTGAATATATATGTGTAAGAGCTGAATATATATGTGTAAGAACTGAATATATATGCGTAAGAACTGAATATATATGCGGAAGAACTGAATATATATGCGTAAGAACTGAATATATATGCGTAAGAACGGAATATATATTTGTAAGAACGGAATATGTATGTGTAAGAACGGAATATATATTTGTAAAAACGGAATATATATGCGTAAGAACGGAATATATATGTGTAAGAACGGAATATGTATGTGTAAGAACGGAATATATATTTGTAAGAACTGAATATATATGTGTAAGAACGAAATATATATGTGTAAGAATGGAATATATATGTGTAAGAACGGAATATATATGTGTAAGAACGGAATATTTATGTGTAAGAACGGAATATATATATGTGTAAGAACGGAATATATATGTGTAAGAACGGAATATATGTGTAAAAATATATATGCGTAAGAACGGAATATATATGTGTAAGAACGGAATATATATGTGTAAGAACTGAATATATATGTTTAAGAACGGAATATATGTGTAAGAATATATATGCGTAAGAACGGAATATATATGTGTAAGAACTGAATATATATGTGTAAGAACTGAATATATATGTGTAAGAACTGAATATATATGTGTTAGAACTGAATATATATGTGTAAGAACTGAATATATATGCGTTAGAACTGAATATATATGCGTAAGAACTGAATATGTATGCGTAAGAATTGAATATATATGTTTAAGAACTGGATATATATGCGTAAGAACTGAATATATATGCGTAAGAACGGAATATATATGCGTAAGAACTGAATATATATGCGTAAGAACGGAATATATATATGTAAGAACGGAATATATATCTCTAAGAACTGAATATATATGTGTAAGAACGGAATATATGTGTAAGAATATATATGCGTAAGAAAGGAATATATATGTGTAAGAATGGAATATATATGCGTAAGAACTAATTATATATGTGTAAGAACTGAATATATATGTGTAAGAACTGAATATATATGCGTAAGAACTGAATATATATACGAAAGAACGGAATATATATGCGTAAGAACTGAATATATATGCGTAAGAACGGAATATATATGCGTAAGAACGGAATATATATGTGTAAGAACGGAATATATATGTGTAAGAACGGAATATATATGTGTAAGAACGGAATATATATGTGTAAGAAGTGATTATATATGTGTAAGAACTAAATATATATGTGTAAGAACTGAATATATATGTGTAAGAACTGAATATATATGTGTAAGAACTGAATATATATGCGTAATAACTGAATATATGTGTAAGAACGGAATATATATGTGTAAGAACGGAAGATATATGTGTAAGAACTGACTATATATCTGTAAGAACTGAATATATATGCGAAAGATCTGAATATATATGCGTAAGAACTGAATATATATGCGTAAGAACTGAATATATATGCGTAAAACTGAATATATATGTGTAAGAACTGAATATATATGCGTAAGAACTGAATATATATGCGAAAGGACGGAATATATATGCGTAAGAACGGAATATATATGCGTAAGAACGGAATATATATGTGTAAGAACGGAAAATATATGTGTAAGAACGGAATATTTATGTGTAAGAACGGAATATATATGTGTAAGAACGGAATATATATGTGTAAGAAGTGAATATATATTTGTAAGAACTAAATGTATGTGTAAGAACTAATTATATATGTGTAAGAACGGAATATATACGTGTAAGAACGGGATATATATGTGTAAGAACAGAATATATATGTGTAAAAACGGAATATATATGTGTAAGAACGGAATATATACGTGTAAGAACGGAATATATACGTGTAAGAACGGAATATATATGTGTAATAACGGAATATATATGCGTTAGAACGGAAAATGTATGTGTAAGAACTGAACATATATGCGTAAGAACGGAATATATATGCGTAAGTTCGGAATATGTACGTGTAAGTACGGAATATGTATGTGTAAGAACGGAATATATATTTGTAGGAACTGAATATATATGTTTAAGAACTGAATATATATGTGTAAGAGCTATATATATATGTGTAAGAACTGAATATATAGGCGTAAGAACTGAATATATATGCGTAAGAACTGAATATATATGCGCAAGAACTGAATAAATATGCGTAAGAACTGAACATATATGTGTAAGAACTGAACATATATGCTTAATAACTGAACATATATGCGTAAGAACTGAATATATATGCGTAAGAACTGAATATATACGCGTTAGAACTGAATATATATACGTAAGAACTGAACATATATGCGTACGAACTGAATATATATGCGTAATAACTGAACATATATGCGTAAGAACTGAACATATATGCGTAAGAACTGAATATATATGTGTAAGAACGGAATATATATGCGTAAGAACGGAATATATATTTTTAAGAACGGAATATGTATGTGTAAGAACTGAATATATGTGTAAGAACGAAATATATATGTGTAAGAAGTGAATATATATGTGTAAGAACTAAATATATATGTGTAAGAACTGAATATATATGTGTAAGAACTGAATATATATGTGTAAAAACTGAATATATATGTGTAAGAACTGAATATATATGTGTAAAAACGGAATATATATGCGTAAGAACGGAATATATATTTTTAAGAACGGAATATGTATGTGTAAGAACGGAATATATGTGTAAGAACGGAATATATATGTGTAAGAAGTGAATATATATGCGTAAGAGCTGAATATATATGTATAAGAACGGAATATATATGTAAAAACGGAATATATATGTGTAAGAACGGAATATATACGTGTAAGAACGGAATATATATGTGTAAGAACGGAATATATATGCGTTAGAACGGAAAATATATGTGTAAGAACTGAACATATATGCGTAAGAACGGAATATATATGCGTAAGTACGGAATATGTACGTGTAAGAACGGAATATGTTTGTGTAAGAACGGAATATGTATTTGTAAGAACTGAATATATATGTGTAAGAACTGAATATATATATGTAAGAGCTGAATATATATGTGTAAGAACTGAATATATATGCGTAAGAACTGAATATATATGTGTAAGAACGGAATATATATGTGTAAGAACGGAATATATCTGTGTAAGAAGTGAATATATATGTGTAAGAACTAAATATATGTGTAAGAACTAATTATATATGTGTAAGAAAGGAATGTATACGTGTAAGAACGGGATATATATGTGTAAGAACAGAATATATATGTGTAAGAACGGAAAATATATGTGTAAAAAACGGAATATATATGTGTAAGAACGGAATATATACGTGTAAGAACGGAATATATACGTGTAAGAACGGAATATATATGTGTAAAAACGAAATATATATGTGTAAGAACGGAATATATACGTGTAAGAACGGAATATATACGTGTAAGAACGGAATATATATGTGTTGAACGGAATATATATGCGTTAGAACGGAAAATATATGTGTAAGAACTGAACATATATGCGTAAGAACGGAATATATATGCGTAAGTTCGGAATATGTACGTGTAAGAACGGAATATGTATGTGTAAGAACGGAATATATATTTGTAAGAACTGAATATATATGTGTAAGAACTGAATATATATGTGTAAGAGCTGAATATATATGTGTAAGAACTGAATATATATGCGTAAGAACTGAATATATATGCGTAAGAACTGAATATATATGCGTAAGAACTGAATATATATGCGTAAGAACTGAATATATATGCGTAAGAACGGAATATATATTTGTAAGAACGGAATATGTATGTGTAAGAACGGAATATATATTTGTAAAACGGAATATATATGCGTAAGAACGGAATATATATGTGTAAGAACGGAATATGTATGTGTAAGAACGGAATATATATTTGTAAGAACTGAATATATATGTGTAAGAACGAAATATATATGTGTAAGAATGGAATATATATGTGTAAGAACGGAATATATATGTGTAAGAACAGAATATTTATGTGTAAGAACGGAATATATATATGTGTAAGAACGGACTATATATGTGTAAGAACGGAATATATGTGTAAGAATATATATGCGTAAGAACGGAATATATATGTGTAAGAACGGAATATATATGTGTAAGAACTGAATATATATGTTTAAGAACGGTATATATGTGTAAGAATATATCGAGGGCTTGGCGCAAGACTGGTCTAACTCACTTTTTTTCACAAAATCACTTTTTTGCATTTTTGAAATATAAAAGATGAAATACATATTATGTAAAAAAATTGTTTATCATTTTCAACTTATTATTGATTTTATTATTAAATAACAAATAAGTTTATCTCAGAACAACAAATTTCATAGAGGCAAAACAGGTCTAACTTGAGTTGGACTTGTTTTGCGTTGAAATTATTGAACAAAATCTGAGATGGACTTATTTTGTATCCAAACTTATTAAACTTATTACAAATTAGTTTATTAGCTTTATTATAAATAATAGTAATGACATAATTTATTATGTTGTGATGACAAAATGATGGCCCTATCTCAATTTGAGTAACTCGATTTTGCACCTTTTTTTAAAGTTTTTTTCCATGTTTTTCAAAGATAAAGACATTCAAACATTGGTATAACACACATGAAGCGTATTTTTGAAAATGTGGACATGGCTCTGTAAGCCATTGGTCCACATTAAAAAAAAGATGTTTTTCTTAAGAAAAGTGTATTTATAAAAATGGGGACATAGCTCTATAAGGCGGTATGTCCACATAAAAAAAAGAAGATGTTTTTCTTAAGAAAAGTGTATTTTTGAAAGTGTGGACACGGCTCTATAAGGCGGTGTCCTCATTAAAAAAAAAAGACGTTTATCCTTAGAAAAGTGTATTTTTGAAAATGTGGACACGGCCCTATAACGCAGTGTGTCCTCATTTTAAAAGTTGTAATAATGTGATACATGGAAGGTTTATTCCGGGGAAAGGGTTTCTTTTGGGGATAAATACGGTACTAAGAAAATGTGGCTTGGATTCTTTTGGGGGGTAAAATATCAAGTTTTTGGAAATGTGGACACAGATCGTATCTTGGATTACTTTTGGGGGGTAAATAATATGTTTTATTGAAATGTGGACACAGATCATGTTGGTCAGATAAGGCATTTTTATCTGTTTTCTAAATTAGGAGACACCATCAACCCTGTCAATGCTGCAAGTTCGGAAGGGAATGTATTCGGAAGGAAATAAAATTATAAGGAAATGAATAAGACTTTTTTTTTGCACGAGGCAGTATCAGGAAGAGGTTCATGTGAAATTGCTACTTGTGAGTACAGGTTTCTGCAAGTTCAATCAAATATTGGCAAGAAACATGTTATTCTCTATTTGGACAACTGTGGTGGACAAACGAAGATTAAAACAATATCGGCATCAGATGATGATTGTAGTAGTGTAAACATACAGTACAGTGATTTGTCATCTGCAACATTAAATCTCGGTGATCGCCACAGAAATAGAAAGGCTGTGAGATCACAAAACATCAATGCCTTCACAATACCATCAGTCCAACACTGTATTGTGCTAACGTGAGCCCCAAACAGTGTCAGCTGCCAAATACAAGGCATTTGACTAAGTACATGCATGTAGAAGGAATGTAATCCCACAGGTTCATCATCCATTTTATTGTTTATTAAGACACAAATCAGAGTTAGAATCGGCTGATGAATCACAGTAAGAATGTACATGTATTTAACAACATCATGAAACAGAATTTATAAATTTCACATTCATAAGAGGAAGATAGTAAGAAATTTCACCCTGATGGAATGATTAATGACTGAGGCAGAGTCAAAGTTGATAATCATTTGTGAAAATGAATTCTTTCTATCCCATTCTCATGAATGTGAAATCTATGTTATCATACCAGTATGTGTACTTCTAGCACACTCTACTAACCCTATGTGCACTGAAGCTGACGATGACACTATTTACAATATGTATGCCTACCAAAGAAATAGTTACTATCACTGATAGCATGTTTGATATATCACCAGATAGTTTGATCCACCTTATAAAGTCTATGTCTATGGGGATTATAGTACATGGGTATAATAATATATAAGTATCACAATGGTGAGAGATGGGTAGTAAGAATATTCACTCTGAGAGAATGATTATCAACAGAGGAATAGTCGAAGTGGTAATCATTTCATTAATGTGCACTCGTTTCTATATCGCAAGAATCTTTCTCACTAGGGAATTATTTCCCGTAGCATGACAATGTTAATTAAACTCTATATATTATTTCTTTCAGTCTTTTTCAATCCATTGATGGTAAACCATTACCACAGAGGGTCAACTTTAATGTTGGATGTAAATGTTTCACTGTTGAAACTCTATTGTTAATATTAAATTAACTTATAATGCTTCCATAAAGTTTTAAAACTGCATTATTGTTTATTATGTTGAATAGCTTTCCTTTTATGATTACATATTCCTAGCACTTGAGGATGAAACTAAGTTAAAAAATACAAACAACTGATTAAGGTAGTAACATGTATGGCAAGCCAATTGTCCAATAATTAAGTGAACCCAGGTTCACGGTCGAAAAACTAGGATTAACGATCGAACGTAAAACCAGGTTTATCGAATACTAACTTATATTTTCGAGCGAAAACATAGGATAACCCAGTTTTACATTCGATAAACTAGGTTTCTCGATTGAACTAAGGATTTCGGTCGTTATCCTAAGTTCACGAGCGTGAACCTATGCTTAAGGGCGTGAACCTGGGTTCACGGGCGTGACCCATAGTTTACGAACGTGAACCTATGTTTACGACCGTGAACTTGGGTTTACGAACGTGAACATGGGTTTACGACTGTGAACATAGGATAACGACCGAAAATCATAGATTTGTTTGAGAAACCTAGTTTATCGAACGTAAACCTAGGTTCACGTTGGTAAACTATGGTTCACACTCGTAAACCCAAGTTCACGGTCATAAACATAGGTTCACGTTCATGAGCGTGAACTAGGTTTCTCGAACAAATCTATGATTTTCGGTCGTTATCCTATGTTCACGCTTGTAAACATAGGTTCACGTCCGTAAACTATGGTTCACGCTCGTAAAGGTTTACGTCCATAAACTATGGTTCATGGTCGTAAACCTAGGTTCACGCTCGTAAACTATAGTTCACGTTCGTAAACCTAGGTTCACGTTCGTGATTGTCTATGCTCGTAAATCACAGATACCGGTCCGAAAGCATAGTTACAAGTCGATAAACCCGGTTTTACGAACGTGAACCTACGTTTACGAGCATGAACCTATGTTTACGAGCATAAACTATAGTTCACGGTTGTAAACATAGGTTTACGTCCGTAAACTATGGTTCACGCTCATAAACATAGGTTCACGTTCGTAAACTATGGTTCAAGTTCACGGTCATAAACATAGGTTCACGTTCATGACCATGAACTTGGGTTTACGAGCATGAACCAGAGTTTATGAACGTGAACCTAGGTTTACGTTCGATAAACTAGGTTTCTCGAACAAATCTATGATTTTCGGTCGTTATCCTATGTTCACGCTTGTAAACATAGGTTCACGTCCGTAAACCTAGGTTCACGCTCGTAAACTATAGTTCACGTTCGTAAACTATGGTTCACGGTCGTGATTGTCTATGCTCGTAAATCACAGATACCGGCCCGAAAGCATAGTTACAAGTCGATAAACCCGGTTTTACGAACGTGAACCTATGTTTACGAGCGTAAACTATAGTTCACGGTTGTAAACATAGTTTACATCCGTAAACTATGGTTCACACTCGTAAACTATGGTTCACAGTCATAAACATAGGTTCACGGTCGTAAACATAGGTTCACGGTCGTGAACCCGTGAACCCATGTTTACGCCCGAAATTCATAGTTGTTTTGATAATCCTAGTATATCGACCGTAAACCATGGTTTCTCGATTGAACTATGAATTTCGGTCGTTATCCTGTTTACGATCGTGAACTATAGTTTACGGACGTTATCCTATGTTTTCGCTCGAAAGTATAGCTTAACATGCTTTTACTTTCGAAAATAAGCATGAACATACCACGCTCATCCTCCATGTACATCGAGATAAAATATGGAAAATGGGCATGGAACCTTCTCACCCTGAACTGCAGAGTTTCTGCAAATTCTATCGTAGAAACTCCATTTACGCTTAAGCCACGTTTATTGTTTTTCTGCCACTGCTCTTTTGATGTGAGCGAGATGGCACCTGAAACAATGCAGGGATCATGATGAAGACCTTTAATGAACATGAACAAAAAATGATAAAAATGAACATGAATTTGGGGGAATTCTACCCCTCTGCCTACCCCTCGAAAGGGATCTGCAGTGGCCCTATTATTGCCCCGTGACCAAACGGGGCCCCCGGGAACCACACAGGGCTTATGTTGTTGAGTATAAACTCTTAAATAGAGCACTTTGAAACAGTTTTTTAATCTTGGGACCTGGTTTTTATTGCCTTTTGTAGTACAGTAAAGTCAATGCTTAAGTAACAAATAATTATAAATTCTAGCTTTTTTTTTATACAAATTTGGGCTCAAAAATATGTTGAATATGAACAAATTTTGAATATGAGCTTGAGCTTTGCACGAAAAAAAGTTTTATAACCAATAAACATATGTGAAATATCTGAAAATGTGCAAATATTGCAAATATAAAAAGTTAAATATGGTTAGAAATGGGTTTACAATAAATAAAAATTAAAAATAAATAACAATTATGTCCACTTTTAAATTATCAATGTTTTTTTCCCTACAGTGGGGCAGTAGGGGGGCATATCATCAATGATGACACCTGCAGGGTAGGGAATTAGACAAAACCTGATACAAACATGGGGATATTTAATACTGTCTAGTATACTGGTGGACACTGGGGATTTGGACATGATGATGGGGATTATAAACTGTTTTTACATCTAGGCTAGCTGTCTTAATTTCCCGCAGGTATGCCCCATGCTCTCCGCTGGAGTGTGGGGAACATTGGGGGTGAAAACATTTATAGGTACATTAAACAAAGGAATTAAACAACCCAAACTATTAATATCATGAGTTGGACTTGTTTTGCACACACATTTCAATGCAAAACAAGTCTATCTCAAGTTGGACCTGTTTTGCACTGAAATTACTCCTGAAATTTCAGTGCAAAACAAGTCTATCTCAAGTTAGACCAGTTTTGCACTGAAAAGTTGAGTGCAAAATAAGTGTAACTCTCTAATTACCTATTTCCTATTAATATATATATTTTTTGAATTAACTAAGCAATTACTTGAGGGATTTATAATAAAAATTCATATTTCCATGTTTGTCATCTAATTTTCCAAGAATATAATCAGTTTTTTGCTTCTCCTGAAAAGTTTGCAAAAAGTGAGTTAGACCAGTCTTGCGCCAAGCCCTCGATATATGCGTAAGAACGGAATATATATGTGTAAGAACTGAATATATATGTGTAAGAACTGAATATATATGTGTAAGAACTGAATATATATGTGTTAGAACTGAATATATATGTGTAAGAACTGAATATATATGCGTAAGAACTGAATATATATGCGTAAGAACTGAATATATATGCGTAAGAATTGAATATATATGTTTAAGAACTGGATATATATGCGTAAGAACTGAATATATATGCGTAAAGAACGGAATATATATGCGTAAGAACTGAATATATATGCGTAAGAACGGAATATATATATGTAAGAACGGAATATATATCTCTAAGAACTGAATATATATGTGTAAGAACGGAATATATGTGTAAGAATATATATGCGTAAGAAAGGAATATATATGTGTAAGAATGGAATATATATGCGTAAGAACTAATTATATATGTGTAAGAACTGAATATATATGTGTAAGAACTGAATATATATGCGTAAGAACTGAATATATATACGAAAGAACGAAATATATATGCGTAAGAACTGAATATATATGCGTAAGAACGGAATATATATGCGTAAGAACGGAATATATATGTGTAAGAACGGAATATATATGTGTAAGAACGGAATATATATGTGTAAGAACGGAATATATATGTGTAAGAACGGAATATATATGTGTAAGAAGTGATTATATATGTGTAAGAACTAAATATATATGTGTAAGAACTAAATATATATGTGTAAGAACTGAATATATATGCGTAATAACTGAATATATATGCGTAAGAACTGAATATATATGCGTAAGAGCTGAATATATATGTATAAGAACGGAATATATATGTGTAAAAACGGAATATATATGTGTAAGAACGGAATATATACGTGTAAGAACGGAATATATACGTGTAAGAAAGGAATATGTATGTGTAAGAACGGAATATATATGCGTTAGAACGGAAAATATATGTGTAAGAACTGAACATATATGCGTAAGAACGGAATATATATTTTTTAAGTACGGAATATGTACGTGTAAGAACGGAATATGTATGTGTAAGAACGGAATATGTATTTGTAAGAACTGAATATATATGTGTAAGAACTGAATATATATGTGTAAGAGCTGAATATATATGTGTAAGAACTGAATATATATGCGTAAAAACTGAATATATATGCGTAAGAACTGAATATATATGCGCAAGAACTGAATAAATATGCGTAAAAACTGAACATATATGTGTAAGAACTGAACATATATGCGTAATAACTGAACATATATGCGTAAGAACTGAATATATATGCGTAAGAACTGAATATATGCGTAAGAACTGAATATATATGCGTTAGAACTGAATATATATGCGTAAGAACTGAATATATATGCGTACGAACTGAATATATATGCGTAATAACTGAACATATATGCGTAAGAACTGAACATATATGCGTAAGAACTGAATATATATGTGTAAGAACAGAATATATATGCGTAAGAACGGAATATATATGTGTAAGAACGAAATATGTATGTGTAAGAACGGAATATATATTTGTAAGAACGAAATATATATGCGTAAGAACAGAATATATATGTGTAAGAACGGAATATGTATGTGTAAGAACGGAATATATATTTGTAAGAACGGAATATATATGTGTAAGAACGAAATATATATGTGTAAGAATGGGATATATATATGTAAGAACGGAATATATATGTGTAAGAACGGAATATATATGTGTAAGAATGGAATATATATGTGTAAGAACGGAATATATGTATAAGAATATATATGCGTAAGAACGGAATATATATGCGTAAGAACTGAATATATATGTGTAAGAACTGAATATATATGTGTAAGAACTGAATATATATGTTTAAGAACTGAATATATATGTGTTAGAACTGAATATATATGTGTAAGAACTGAATATATATGCGTAAGAATTGGATATATATGCGTAAGAACTGAATATATATGCGTAAGAACTGAATATATATGCGTAAGAATGGAATATATATGCGTAAGAACTGAATATATATGCGTAAGAACGGAATATATATGTGTAAGAACGGAATATATATCTCTAAGAACGGAATATATATGTGTAAGAACGGAATATATGTGTAAGAATATATATGCGTAAGAAAGGAATATATATGTGTAAGAACGGAATATATATGCATAAGAACTAATTATATATGTGTAAGAACTGAATATATATGTGTAAGAACTGAATATATATGCGTAAGAACTGAATATATATGCGTAAAACTGAATATATATGCGAAAGAACGAAATATATATGCGTAAGAACTGAATATATATGCTTAAGAACGGAATATATATGCGTAAGAACGGAATATATATGTGTAAGAAAGGAATATATATTTGTAAGAACGGAATATATATGTGTAAGAACGGAATATAAATGTGTAAGAACGGAATATATATGTGTAAGAAGTGAATATATATGTGTAAGAACTAAATATATATGTGTAAGAACTGAATATATATGTGTAAGAACTGAATATATATGTGTAAGAACTGAATATATATGCGTAAGAACTGAATATATATGCGTAAGAACTGAATATATATGCGTAAGAGCTGAATATATATGTGTAAGAACGGAATATATATGTGTAAAAACGGAATATATATGTGTAAGAACGGAATATATACGTGTAAGAACGGAATATATACGTGTAAGAACGGAATATATATGTGTAAGAAAGGAATATATATGCGTTAGAACGGAAATTATATGTGTAAGAATTGAACATATATGCGTAAGAACGGAATATATATGCGTAAGTACGGAATATGTACGTGTTAGAACGGAATATGTATGTGTAATAACGGAATATATATTTGTAAGAACTGAATATATATGTGAAAGAACTGAATATATATGTGTAAGAACTGAATATATATGCGTAAGAACTGAATATATATGCGTAAGAACTGAATATATATGCGCAAGAACTGAATAAATTTGCGTAAGAACTGAACATATATGTGTAAGAACTGAAAATATATGCGTAATAACTGAACATATATGTGTAAGAACTGAATATATATGCGTAAGAACTGAATATATGCGTAAGAACTGAATATATATGCTTTAGAACTGAGTATATATGCGTAAGAACTGAACATATATGCGTACGAACTGAATATATATGCGTAATAACTGAACATATATGCGTAAGAACTGAACATATATGCGTAAGAACTGAATATATATGTGTAAGAACTGAATATATATGCGTAAGAACGGAATATATATGTGTAAGAACGGAATATGTATGTGTAAGAACGGAATATATATTTGTAAGAACGGAATATATATGCGTAAGAACGGAATATATATGTGTAAGAACGGAATATGTATGTGTAAGAACGGAATATATATTTGTAAGAACGGAATATATATGTGTAAGAACGAAATATAAATGTGTAAGAATGGAATATATATGTGTAAGAACGGAATATATATGCGTAAGAACTGAATATATATGCGTAAGAACGGAATATATATGTGTAAGAACGGAATATATATCTCTAAGAACTGAATATATATGTGTAAGAACGGAATATATGTGTAAGAATATATATGCGTAAGAAAGGAATATATATGTGTAAGAACGGAATATATATGCGTAAGAACTAATTATATATGTGTAAGAACTGAAAATATATGTGTAAGAACTGAATTTATATGCGTAAGAACTGAATATATATGCATAAAACTGAATATATATGCGAAAGAACTGAATATATAGGCGTAAGAACTGAATATATATGCGTAAGAACGGAATATATATCCGTAAGAACGGAATATATATGTGTAAGAACGGAATATATATTTGTAAGAACGGAATATATATGTGTAAGAACGGAATATATATGTGTAAGAAGTGAATATATATGTGTAAGAACTAAATATATATGTGTAAGAACTGAATATATATGTGTAAGAACTGAATATATATGTGTAAGAACTGAATATATATGTGTAAGAACTGAATATATATGCGTAAGAACTGAATATATATTCGTAAGAAGTGAATATATATGCGTAAGAGCTGAATATATATGTGTAAGAACGGAATATATATGTGTAAAAACGGAATATATATGTGTAAGAACTGAATATATATGTGTAAGAACGGAATATATATGTGTAAGAACGAAATATAAATGTGTAAGAATGGAATATATATGTGTAAGAACGGAATATATATGCGTAAGAACTGAATATATATGCGTAAGAACGGAATATATATGTGTAAGAACGGAATATATATCTCTAAGAACTGAATATATATGTGTAAGAACGGAATATATGTGTAAGAATATATATGCGTAAGAAAGGAATATATATGTGTAAGAACGGAATATATATGCGTAAGAACTAATTATATATGTGTAAGAACTGAAAATATATGTGTAAGAACTGAATTTATATGCGTAAGAACTGAATATATATGCATAAAACTGAATATATATGCGAAAGAACTGAATATATATGCGTAAGAACTGAATATATATGCGTAAGAACGGAATATATATCCGTAAGAACGGAATATATATGTGTAAGAACGGAATATATATTTGTAAGAACGGAATATATATATGTAAGAACGGAATATATATGTGTAAGAAGTGAATATATATGTGTAAGAACTAAATATATATGTGTAAGAACTGAATATATATGTGTAAGAACTGAATATATATGTGTAAGAACTGAATATATATGTGTAAGAACTGAATATATATGCGTAAGAACTGAATATATATTCGTAAGAAGTGAATATATATGCGTAAGAGCTGAATATATATGTGTAAGAACGGAATATATATGTGTAAAAACGGAATATATATGTGTAAGAACGGAATATATACGTCTTAGAACGGAATATATACGTGTAAGAACGAAATATATATGTGTAAGAACGGAATATATATGCGTTAGAACGGAAAATATATGAGTAAGAACTGAACATATATGCGTAAGAACGGAATATATATGCGTAAGTACAGAATATGTACGTGTAAGAACGGAATATGTATGTGTAAGAACGGAATATATATTTGTAAGAACTGAATATATATGTGTAAGAACTGAATATATATGTGTAAGAGCTGAATATATATGTGTAAGAACTGAATATATATGAGTAAGAACTGAATATATATGCGTAAGAACTGAATATATATGCGCAAGAACTGAATAAATATGCGTAAGAACTGAACATATAGGTGTAAGAACTGAACATATATGCGTAAGAACTGAATATATATGCGTAAGAACTGAATATATGCGTAAGAACTGAATATATATGCGTTAGAACTGAATATATATGCGTAAGAACTGAACATATATGCGTACGAACTGAATATATATGCGTAATAACTGAACATATATGCGTAAAAACTGAACATATATGCGTAAAAACTTAATATATATGTGTAAGAACTGAATATATATGCGTAAGAACGGAATATATATGTGTAAGAACGGAATATGTATGTGTAAGAACGGAATATATATTTGTAAGAACGGAATATATATGCGTAAGAACGGAATATATATGTGTAAGAACGGAATATGTATGTGTAAGAACGGAATATATATTTGTAAGAACGGAATATATATGTGTGAGAACGAAATATAAATGTGTAAGAATGGAATATATATGTGTAAGAACTGAATATATATGTGTAAGAACGGAATATGTATGTGTAAGAACGGAATATATATGTGTAAAAACGGAATATGTATGTGTAATAACGGAATATATGTGTAAGAATATATATGCGTAAGAACGGAATATATATGTGTAAGAACGGAATATATATGCGTTAGAACTTAATATATATGCGTAAGAATTGAACATATATGCGTAAGAACTGAATATTATGCGTAGGAACTGAATATATATGCGTAAGAACGGAATGTATATGCGTAAGAACTGAATATATATGCGTAAGAACTGAATATATATGCGTAAAACTGAATATATATGTGTAAGAACAGAATATATATGCGTAAGAACTGAATATATATCCATAAGAACTGAATATATATGCGAAAGAACGGAATATATATGTGTAAGAACGGAATATATATGCGTTAGAACGGAAAATATATGTGTAAGAACTAAACATATATGCGTAAGTACGGAATATATATGTGTAAGAAGTGAATATATATGTGTAAGAACTAAATATATATGTGTAAGAACTGAATATATATGTGTAAGAACTGAATATATATGTGTAAGAACTGAATATATATGCGTAAGAACTGAATATATATGCGTAAAACTGAATATATATGTGTAAGAACTGAATATATATATGCGTTAGAACTGAATATATATGCGTAAGAACTGAATATATATGCGTAAGAACGGAATATATGTGCGTAAGAACGGAATATATATGCGTAAGAACGGAATATATGTGTGTAAGAACGGAACATATATGTGTAAGAACGGAATATATATATGTAAGAACGGAATATATATGTGTAAGAACGGAATATATTTGTGTAAGAACGGAATATATATGTGTAAGAAGAGAATATATATGTGTAAGAACTGAATATATATGTGTAAGAACGGAATATATATGAGTAAGAACGGAATATATATGCGTAAGAACTGAATATATATGCGTAAGAACGGAATATATATGTGTAAGAACGGAATATATGTGTGTAAGGACTGAATATATATGTGTAAGAACGGAATGTATGTGTAAGAATATATATGTGTAAGAACGGAAAATATATGTGTAAGAACTGTATATATATGTGTAAGAACTGAATATATATGTGTAAGAACTGAATATATATGTGTAAGAACTGAATATATATGTGTAAGAACTGAATATATATGTGTAAGAACTGAATATATAGGTGTAAGAACTGAATATATATGCGTCAGAACTGAATATATATGCGTAAGAACTGAATATATATGCGTAAGAACTAAAAATATATGCGTAAGAACTGAATATATATGCGTAAGAACTGAATATATATGAGTAAGAACGTAATATATATGTGTAAGAACTGAATATATATGTGTAAGAACGGAATATATATGTGTAAGAACGGAATATATATGTGTAAGAACGGAATGTATGTGTAAGAATATATATGCGTAAGAACGGAAAACATATGTGTAAGAACTGTATATATATGTGTAAGAACTGAATATATATGTGTAAGAACGGAATATATATTTGTAAGAACTGAATATATATGTGTAAGAACTGAATATATATGTGTAAGAGCTGAATATATATGTGTAAGAACTGAATATATATGTGTAAGAACTGAATATATATGTGTAAGAACTGAATATATATGCGTAAGAACTGAATATATATTCGTAAGAAGTGAATATATATGCGTAAGAGCTGAATATATATGTGTAAGAACGGAATATATATGTGTAAAAACGGAATATATATGTGTAAGAACTGAATATATATGTGTAAGAACGGAATATATATGTGTAAGAACGAAATATAAATGTGTAAGAATGGAATATATATGTGTAAGAACGGAATATATATGCGTAAGAACTGAATATATATGCGTAAGAACGGAATATATATGTGTAAGAACGGAATATATATCTCTAAGAACTGAATATATATGTGTAAGAACGGAATATATGTGTAAGAATATATATGCGTAAGAAAGGAATATATATGTGTAAGAACGGAATATATATGCGTAAGAACTAATTATATATGTTTAAGAACTGAAAATATATGTGTAAGAACTGAATTTATATGCGTAAGAACGGAATATATATGCATAAAACTGAATATATATGCGAAAGAACTGAATATATATGCGTAAGAACTGAATATATATGCGTAAGAACGGAATATATATCCGTAAGAACGGAATATATATGTGTAAGAACGGAATATATATTTGTAAGAACGGAATATATATATGTAAGAACGGAATATATATGTGTAAGAAGTGAATATATATGTGTAAGAACTAAATATATATGTGTAAGAACTGAATATATATGTGTAAGAACTGAATATATATGTGTAAGAACTGAATATATATGTGTAAGAACTGCATATATATGCGTAAGAACTGAATATATATTCGTAAGAAGTGAATATATATGCGTAAGAGCTGAATATATATGTGTAAGAACGAAATATATATGTGTAAAAACGGAATATATATGTGTAAGAACGGAATATATACGTCTTAGAACGGAATATATACGTGTAAGAACGAAATATATATGTGTAAGAACGGAATATATATGCGTTAGAACGGAAAATATATGAGTAAGAACTGAACATATATGCGTAAGAACGGAATATATATGCGTAAGTACAGAATATGTACGTGTAAGAACGGAATATGTATGTGTAAGAACGGAATATATATTTGTAAGAACTGAATATATATGTGTAAGAACTGAATATATATGTGTAAGAGCTGAATATATATGTGTAAGAACTGAATATATATGAGTAAGAACTGAATATATATGCGTAAGAACTGAATATATATGCGCAAGAACTGAATAAATATGCGTAAGAACTGAACATATAGGTGTAAGAACTGAACATATATGCGTAAGAACTGAATATATATGCGTAAGAACTGAATATATGCGTAAGAACTGAATATATATGCGTTAGAACTGAATATATATGCGTAAGAACTGAACATATATGCGTACGAACTGAATATATATGCGTAATAACTGAACATATATGCGTAAAAACTGAACATATATGCGTAAAAACTTAATATATATGTGTAAGAACTGAATATATATGCGTAAGAACGGAATATATATGTGTAAGAACGGAATATGTATGTGTAAGAACGGAATATATATTTGTAAGAACGGAATATATATGCGTAAGAACGGAATATATATGTGTAAGAACGGAATATGTATGTGTAAGAACGGAATATATATTTGTAAGAACGGAATATATATGTGTGAGAACGAAATATAAATGTGTAAGAATGGAATATATATGTGTAAGAACTGAATATATATGTGTAAGAACGGAATATGTATGTGTAAGAACGGAATATATATGTGTAAAAACGGAATATGTATGTGTAATAACGGAATATATGTGTAAGAATATATATGCGTAAGAACGGAATATATATGTGTAAGAACGGAATATATATGCGTTAGAACTTAATATATATGCGTAAGAATTGAACATATATGCGTAAGAACTGAATATTATGCGTAGGAACTGAATATATATGCGTAAGAACGGAATGTATATGCGTAAGAACTGAATATATATGCGTAAGAACTGAATATATATGCGTAAAACTGAATATATATGTGTAAGAACAGAATATATATGCGTAAGAACTGAATATATATCCATAAGAACTGAATATATATGCGAAAGAACGGAATATATATGTGTAAGAACGGAATATATATGCGTTAGAACGGAAAATATATGTGTAAGAACTAAACATATATGCGTAAGTACGGAATATATATGTGTAAGAAGTGAATATATATGTGTAAGAACTAAATATATATGTGTAAGAACTGAATATATATGTGTAAGAACTGAATATATATGTGTAAGAACTGAATATATATGCGTAAGAACTGAATATATATGCGTAAAACTGAATATATATGTGTAAGAACTGAATATATATATGCGTTAGAACTGAATATATATGCGTAAGAACTGAATATATATGCGTAAGAACGGAATATATGTGCGTAAGAACGGAATATATATGCGTAAGAACGGAATATATGTGTGTAAGAACGGAACATATATGTGTAAGAACGGAATATATATATGTAAGAACGGAATATATATGTGTAAGAACGGAATATATTTGTGTAAGAACGGAATATATATGTGTAAGAAGAGAATATATATGTGTAAGAACTGAATATATATGTGTAAGAACGGAATATATATGAGTAAGAACGGAATATATATGCGTAAGAACTGAATATATATGCGTAAGAACGGAATATATATGTGTAAGAACGGAATATATGTGTGTAAGGACTGAATATATATGTGTAAGAACGGAATGTATGTGTAAGAATATATATGTGTAAGAACGGAAAATATATGTGTAAGAACTGTATATATATGTGTAAGAACTGAATATATATGTGTAAGAACTGAATATATATGTGTAAGAACTGAATATATATGTGTAAGAACTGAATATATATGTGTAAGAACTGAATATATAGGTGTAAGAACTGAATATATATGCGTCAGAACTGAATATATATGCGTAAGAACTGAATATATATGCGTAAGAACTAAAAATATATGCGTAAGAACTGAATATATATGCGTAAGAACTGAATATATATGAGTAAGAACGTAATATATATGTGTAAGAACTGAATATATATGTGTAAGAACGGAATATATATGTGTAAGAACGGAATATATATGTGTAAGAACGGAATGTATGTGTAAGAATATATATGCGTAAGAACGGAAAACATATGTGTAAGAACTGTATATATATGTGTAAGAACTGAATATATATGTGTAAGAACGGAATATATATTTGTAAGAACTGAATATATATGTGTAAGAACTGAATATATATGTGTAAGAGCTGAATATATATGTGTAAGAACTGAATATAAATGAGTAAGAACTGAATATATATGCGTAAGAACTGAATATATATGCGCAAGAACTGAATAAATATGCGTAAGAACTGAACATATAGGTGTAAGAACTGAACATATATGCGTAATAACTGAACATATATGCGTAAGAACTGAATATATATGCGTAAGAACTGAATATATATGTGTAAGAACGGAATATGTATGTGTAAGAACGGAATATATATTTGTAAGAACGGAATATATATGCGTAAGAATGGAATATATATGTGTAAGAACGGAATATTTATGTGTAAGAACGGAATATATATTTGTAAGAACGGAATATATATGTGTGAGAACGAAATATAAATGTGTAAGAATGGAATATATATGTGTAAGAACGGAATATATATGTGTAAGAACGGAATATGTATGTGTAAGAACGGAATATTTATGTGTAAGAACGGAATATGTATGTGTAAGAACCGAATATATGTGTAAGAATATATATGCGTAAGAACGGAATATATATGTGTAAGAACGGAATATATATGCGTTAGAACTGAATATATATGCGTAAGAATTGAACATATATGCGTAAGAACTGAATATTATGCGTAAGAACTAAATATATATGAGTAAGAACTGAATATATATCCGTAAGAACTGAATATATATGCGTAAGAACGGAATATATATGTGTAAGAAAGGAATATATATGCGTAAGAACGGAATATATATGTGTAAGAACGGAACATATATGTGTAAGAACGGAATATATAATATGTAAGAACGGAATATATATGTGTAAAAACGGAATATATATGTGTAAGAACGGAATATATACGTGTAAGAACGGAATATATACGTGTAAGAACGGAATTTATATGTGTAAGAACGGAATATATATGCGTTTAGAACGGAAAATATATGTGTAAGAACTAAACATATATGCGTAAGAACGGAATATATATGTGTAAGAACTGAATATATATGTGTAAGAACTAAATATATATGTGTAAGAACTGAATATAGTATAATTTGTAAGAACTGAATATATATGTGTAAGAACTGAATATATATGCGTAAGAACTGAAATATATGCGTTAGAACTGAATATATATGTGTAAGAACAGAATATATATGCGTTAGAACTGAATATATATGCGTAAGAACGGAATATATATGTGTAAGAACGGAAAATATATGTGTAAGAACGGAATATATATATGTAAGACGCAATATATATGTGTAAGAACGGAATATATATGTGTAAGAACGGAATATATATGTGTAAGAAGTGAATATATATGTGTAGAGACAATGAATATATATGTGTAAGAACGGAATATATATGCGTAAGAACGGAATATATATGCGTAAGAACTGAATATATATGCGTAAGAAAGGAATATATATGTGTAAGAACGGAATATATGTGTGTAAGAACTGAATATATATGTGTAAAGAACGGAATGTATGTGTAAGAATATATATGCGTAAGAACGGAAAATATATGCGTAAGAACTGTATATATATGTGTAAGAACTGAATATATATGTGTAAGAACTGAATATATATGTGTAAGAACTGAATATATATGTGTAAGAACTGATATATATGTGTAAGAACTGAATATATATGTGTAAGAACTGAATATATATGTGTAAGAACTGAATATATATGCGTCAAAACTGAATATATATGCGTAAGAACTGAATATATATGCGTAAGAACTAAAAATATATGGCTAAGAACTGAATATATATGCGTAAGAACTGAATATATATGAGTAAGAACGGAATATATATGTGTAAGAACTGAATATATATGTGTAAGAACGGAATATATATGTGTAAGAACGGAATATATATGCGTAAGAACTGACTATATATGCGTAAAAGTGAATATATATGCGAAAGAACGAAATATATATGCGTAAGAACGGAATATATATGTGTAAGAACGGAATATATATGTATAAGAACGGAATATATGTGTAAGAACTGAATATATATGTGTAAGAACGGAATATATATGTGTAAGAACTGAATATACATGTGTAAGAACTGAATATATATGTGTAAGAACTGAATATATATGTGTAAGAACTGAATATATATTGCGTCAGAACTGATATACGTAAGAACTAAAAATATATGCGTAAGAACTGAATATATATGCGTAAGAACTGAATATATATGAGTAAGAACGGAATATATATGTGTAAGAACTGAATATATATGTGTAAGAACGGAATATATATGTGTAAGAACGGAATATATATGTGTAAGAACGGAATGTATGTGTAAGAATATATATGCGTAAGAACGGAAATTATATGTGTAAGAACTGTATATATATGTGTAAGAACTGAATATATATGTGTAAGAACTGAATATATATGTGTAAGAACTGAATATATATATGTAAGAACTGAATATATATGTGTAAGAACTGAATATATATGTGTAAGAACTGAATATATATGTGTAAGAACTGAATATATATGCGTCAGAACTGAATATATATGCGTAAGAACGGAATATAAACGTGTAAGAACGGAATATATATGTGTAAGTACAGAATATATATGTGTAAAACGGAATATATATGTGTAAAAACGGAATATATATGTGTAAGAACTGAAGATATTTTTGTAAGAACTGACTACATATGTGTAAGAACTGAATATATATGCGAAAGTACTGAATATATATGCGTAAGAACTGAATATATATGCGTAAGAACTGAATATATATAAGTAAAACTGAATATATATGTGTAAGAACTGAATATTTATGCGTAAGAACTGAATATATATGCGTAAGAACTGAATATATATGCGTAAGAACTGAATATATATGTGTAAGAACTGAATATATATGTGTAAGAACTGAATATATATGTGTAAGAACTGAATATATATGTGTAAGAACTGAATATATATGTGTAAGAACTGAATATATATGTGTAAGAACTGAATATATATGCGTCAAAACTGAATATATATGCGTAAGAACTGAATATATATGCGTAAGAACTAAAAATATATGGCTAAGAACTGAATATATATGCGTAAGAACTGAATATATATGAGTAAGAACGGAATATATATGTGTAAGAACTGAATATATATGTGTAAGAACGGAATATATATGTGTAAGAACGGAATATATATGCGTAAGAACTGACTATATATGCGTAAAAGTGAATATATATGCGAAAGAACGAAATATATATGCGTAAGAACGGAATATATATGTGTAAGAACGGAATATATATGTATAAGAACGGAATATATATGTGTAAGAACTGAATATATATGTGTAAGAACGGAATATATATGTGTAAGAACTGAATATACATGTGTAAGAACTGAATATATATGTGTAAGAACTGAATATATATGTGTAAGAACTGAATATATATGCGTCAGAACTGAATATATATGCGTAAGAACTGAATATATATGCGTAAGAACTAAAAATATATGCGTAAGAACTGAATATATATGCGTAAGAACTGAATATATATGAGTAAGAACGGAATATATATGTGTTAGAACTGAATATATATGTGTAAGAACGATATATATGTGTAAGAACGGAATATATATGTGTAAGAACGGAATGTATGTGTAAGAATATATATGCGTAAGAACGGAAATTATATGTGTAAGAACTGTATATATATGTGTAAGAACTGAATATATATGTGTAAGAACTGAATATATATGTTTAAGAACTGAATATATATATGTAAGAACTGAATATATATGTGTAAGAACTGAATATATATGTGTAAGAACTGAATATATATGTGTAAGAACTGAATATATATGCGTCAGAACTGAATATATATGCGTAAGAACGGAATATAAACGTGTAAGAACGGAATATATATGTGTAAGTACAGAATATATATGTGTAAAACGGAATATATATGTGTAAAAAACGGAATATATATGTGTAAGAACTGAAGATATTTTTGTAAGAACTGACTACATATGTGTAAGAACTGAATATATATGCGAAAGTACTGAATATATATGCGTAAGAACTGAATATATATGCGTAAGAACTGAATATATATAAGTAAAACTGAATATATATGTGTAAGAACTGAATATTTATGCGTAAGAACTGAATATATATGCGTAAGAACTGAATATATATGCGTAAGAACTGAATATATATGTGTAAGAAGTGAATATATATGTGTAAGAACTGAGTATATATGTGTAAGAACGGAATATATATGTGTAAGAACGGAATATGTATGTGTAAGAACGGAA
The DNA here is from genome assembly GCA_037043455.1 of Cyrtodaria siliqua. Lineage (NCBI taxonomy): Eukaryota > Metazoa > Mollusca > Bivalvia > Adapedonta > Hiatellidae > Cyrtodaria > Cyrtodaria siliqua. The sequence continues at coordinate 2,494 of JAWPHD010020681.1, read as the reverse complement.
TATATATGTGTAAGAACTGAATATATATGTGTAAGAACTGAATATATATGTGTAAGAACTGAATATATATGTGTAAGAACTGAATATATATGCGTAATAACTGAATATATATGCGTAAGAACTGAATATATATGCGTAAGAACTGAATATATATGGGTAAAACTAAATATATATGGGAAAGAACGGAATATATATGCGTAAGAACGGAATATATGTGTAAGAACGGAATATATATGTGTAAGAACGGAATATACAAGTGTAAGAACGGAATATATACGTGTAAGAACGGAATATATATGTGTAAGAACGGTATATATATGTGTAAGAACGGAATATATATGTGTAAGAACGGAATATATATGAATAAGAACGGAATATATATGTGTAAGAACGGAAAATATATGTGTAAGAACTGAATATATATGTGTAAGAACTGAATATATACGCCTAAGAGCTGAATATATATGTGTAAGAACGGAATATATATGTGTAAAAACGGAATATATATGTGTAAGAACAGAATATATATGCGTTAGAACTGAATATATATGCGTAAGAACGGAATATATATGTGTAAGAACGGAAAATATATGTGTAAGAACGGAATATATATATGTAAGAACGGAATATATATGTGTAAGAACGGAATATATATGTGTAAGAACGGAATATATATGTGTAAGAAGTGAATATATATGTGTAAGAAATGAATATATATGTGTAAGAACGGAATATATATGCGTAAGAACGGAATATATATGCGTAAGAACTGAATATATATGCGTAAGAAAGGAATATATATGTGTAAGAACGGAATATATGTGTGTAAGAACTGAATATATATGTGTAAGAACGGAATGTATGTGTAAGAATATATATGCGTAAGAACGGAAAATATATGTGTAAGAACTGTATATATATGTGTAAGAACTGAATATATATGTGTAAGAACTGAATATATATGTGTAAGAACTGAATATATATGTGTAAGAACTGAATATATATGTGTAAGAACTGAATATATATGTGTAAGAACTGAATATATATGTGTAAGAACTGAATATATATGCGTCAAAACTGAATATATATGCGTAAGAACTGAATATATATGCGTAAGAACTAAAAATATATGGCTAAGAACTGAATATATATGCGTAAGAACTGAATATATATGAGTAAGAACGGAATATATATGTGTAAGAACTGATATATATGTGTAAGAACGGAATATATATGTGTAAGAACGGAATATATATGCGTAAGAACTGACTATATATGCGTAAAAGTGAATATATATGCGAAAGAACGAAATATATATGCGTAAGAACGGAATATATATGTGTAAGAACTGAATATATATGTGTAAGAACGGAATATATATGTGTAAGAACGGAATATATATGCGTAAGAACTGACTATATATGCGTAAAAGTGAATATATATGCGAAAGAACGAAATATATATGCGTAAGAACGGAATATATATGTGTAAGAACGGAATATATATGTATAAGAACGGAATATATATGTGTAAGAACTGAATATATATGTGTAAGAACGGAATATATATGTGTAAGAACTGAATATACATGTGTAAGAACTGAATATATATGTGTAAGAACTGAATATATATGTGTAAGAACTGAATATATATGCGTCAGAACTGAATATATATGCGTAAGAACTGAATATATATGCGTAAGAACTAAAAATATATGCGTAAGAACTGAATATATATGCGTAAGAACTGAATATATATGAGTAAGAACGGAATATATATGTGTAAGAACTGAATATATATGTGTAAGAACGGAATATATATGTGTAAGAACGGAATATATATGTGTAAGAACGGAATGTATGTGTAAGAATATATATGCGTAAGAACGGAAATTATATGTGTAAGAACTGTATATATATGTGTAAGAACTGAATATATATGTGTAAGAACTGAATATATATGTGTAAGAACTGAATATATATATGTAAGAACTGAATATATATGTGTAAGAACTGAATATATATGTGTAAGAACTGAATATATATGTGTAAGAACTGAATATATATGCGTCAGAACTGAATATATATGCGTAAGAACGGAATATAAACGTGTAAGAACGGAATATATATGTGTAAGTACAGAATATATATGTGTAAAACGGAATATATATGTGTAAAAACGGAATATATATGTGTAAGAACTGAAGATATTTTTGTAAGAACTGACTACATATGTGTAAGAACTGAATATATATGCGAAAGTACTGAATATATATGCGTAAGAACTGAATATATATGCGTAAGAACTGAATATATATAAGTAAAACTGAATATATATGTGTAAGAACTGAATATTTATGCGTAAGAACTGAATATATATGCGTAAGAACTGAATATATATGCGTAAGAACTGAATATATATGTGTAAGAAGTGAATATATATGTGTAAGAACTGAGTATATATGTGTAAGAACGGAATATATATGTGTAAGAAC
>JAWPHD010020680.1:0-30918 GCA_037043455.1 Cyrtodaria siliqua | reverse complement strand
AGAAATGAATGTAAAAACTACATTTATAAACAGAACATAAACTGCAATACGAAACCAGGGAGTAAGTATATTTACTCTTCAGCTTACTCCCTGAGGAGTAAGTATAGCTCCCTGAGGAGTAAGTATACTTACTCCATGACGAAACGTACAATTCATAATTTTTCATTGCAGAGATGTTAAAATTTTATCTTTTGTTCAGTAGGTGATAAAATTTGTCTTACTCAGTTTTTATCCTTAGGTTCTATAGTAAACTATAAATCTTTGGCAGAGTAAAAAGACGATCATTTTTAATATATTGATTTTGAAAGACATACTTATTAAATCAGTTTGCATGAATGTGCATTAAATGTGCAGGTTTTTAAAAGAAATGATACTGTAGATACCTTAATTTTAACAGTAAACTTGGTTGAACATCAAGGATAAAGACTGAGTTTATCACCTACCAAAATGTATTGGTATGTCTTATTTCTGTTCACTGATTGGTCAGTCTTTTTGATGATGCTCTTATCAAAATTATGAATGGCCCGGGTTCGGAACATCCAATGGCCACAGTACGAATCGCCTATTTACCTGTGTACGAACCGTCAAAGGTACGATACGTGCATAACTCGGCTTTTATCCCCAACCCTTTTTTAAAACAGGACGCCATTGTAAGTATGCAGATGTAAACATCATTTGCCAGAGAAAACTGCATTTACGTACATTTCACGATAGTTTTCGTTGGTTGGAACGTGCGTGAATATAATTAAACGTTCCTTTTATTAAATTATATTATTAGTTCTGATTAATTTTTGCGTGTAAGTTATAATAGCCGTGTTACAAACGTATCGTGTATTCGCGAAAATTCCAGAAGTTCACTAACGCCACAATTTTACATTCATTACTAACCATATTAACACTCCAGTTTTCATTGAAAATTGTAATTATTTATATGTTATTAAATGTTCATGAATGAAATTGTCTTTGTTTGATTTTGGTCTGAATTTATGGGAAAAAAAAACAACCTTCCCCACCCACTTTGCTCCAAAGCCTGACCTTCGTGGCTATTAGAAGTGTTTTTAACAGGTTTTGATTTTCTACGATTTTTCACTCCTGTTACGCCTGATGCCATTGTTCTACATCCATGGCAAATGTGTTTGAGGTAACTTCGAACAAATAATCTTTACATTGATATGGGGGCGCTTCTCAGCTAAATGGAAAGTATAACATCCGTCAAATATACAGCAAGGACATAGCAGAGATAACTTCAAGAATGATGCTTTCTGAAAATTTATTATATCTCCACATTTGTATCAAAATGTCAATGTTTTTGATCCTCTTTAATTCACATGGTGAAAGTGCTATGTCAAAACAATCGCATGCGTAGTTGCAAGTCGTGGTGAAGAAAGGTTGTGAATTTATTTTGAAAGTACAAAGTTTTGTCTGCATAAAAATGTGATTTTTATAATTATCATAAGATAAAATAGAATGATAACGCTTAGAAAATTGTGTGATGGTCGTTACTAGCGTCTGTCAAAAAGAGTATCAGTTCAAATGAACTTCAGTGATTTTCACAGCAACTTTTCAATGGGTGAAAGAATGTTTATATTTCCTGAAAATGTAACTATATCTTGGCTTCCGGCGTTTTTTCAAATACAGAAAATCATTTAATTGATACCCAGCCGTGAGTCTGTCAAATTGTTATGTCCGTGCGCGACGAAGGATTTATCATCATATGCGACAATGCCTAATGCATATTTATATAGTGAAAACGAGGCTATTGTCAACCCACGAGGTCGGAGCGACCTTTCTCGAAGAAGACTGTGGGCGTTATGGTATGTATTTGGTGTCGGTCAACATGAATTTCAGTGTAACTGCCGTGACAAGAATGTCATCCATGCAGTTACGGAATCCATGTATCGTGTATTATAGTATACAAACTGGGAACCTTTTATAATGTTCAATAAATAACTAAATGAATACGAAATAACGCTCGTAATATTCTACTACGCTCTTGCATGGAGTATTCATGACACGGAAGTAACTATTTTGACTGGAAAACGAGCATGCACGAACTTTAGACGTAACTGCCGAGCGCATTCTGAATTGTTTGAAGCAATAGACACTGAGAAAATCCCAATGAAATAGCGTAGATGAATACGTTCTAATCGTAATTATATTTATTCAACAAAATTCCAGAAAACAAGTGATCTTAGCAAACAAAGTTTACATAATGATGACGTCCGTTACGTATTGACGGTGTTGTGTGTATACGGACATAACATTTGACTGATGTCTGTAAATAGACGAGAATCAAACATAACTGCCGATGACATTCTGCAATGTTTGAAATAATCGACAGTAAGCCCATCTCAATGAAATATCGAAGCGTAAGTAACTAATGTCACAGAATTGTACATGTTTGTCACGCATGCGAGCATTAGGGACAGGTGTAGGTGGAATTCAACATGAAGCATTAGGCAGAGGTGTAGGTGGAATTCAACATGTAAACATTACGGAGAGGTGTAGGTGGAATTAGGTGTGTTCATGATGTTCATGGTAAATGAATAAAGTCACTAGTTTGTTATCATGTGTCATTATTTTCACCCACTTCCATTAATTAAAACAGTCTAAGTTCATTTTACCAATGAAATAAATTTACATATTGGTAAGATTAACTAAAGTGTACTGTAGCATGTATCTTAGTAAATTACACCATAATTCAGTCCAGATTTCTTAGATATTGGCTGAAAATATATAGGGTGTTTTCAACCTTGCATGATTTAAAGCAACCAATGCAATTGGTAACTATGCCATGTGTCCTAGTTACCATTTGGTCGCCATTTGCATCATGCAATGTAGTGAATAAACGCCCTATTCATTTTATACTTCCACCAAAATCTGCCTGAATTTTGTCATTTTCTTTTCCATTCTACCTAGATACATGCCACAGTACATGTTAGTAATCATTAAAGACTATTTAATTTTGTTTTCTAGGTATCGCTCATTGCTTATATTATTGAAAACCGTGGACTACATACATACTTTTATATCTAAACAGTTTATATTTTTATTGTGTTTATTGTGTTATTTGTGATCATTTGGGAAAGTGTATTGGATGTGATTTGGAGAAGTATTACAAGTACTCGGACAATTTTGAGGCTTGTGTGGTAGTGTTGGAACGTGTTGTGGGAAAGTGGTTGTGTACTGAATTTTTATTGTGTTATTTGTGTGTCATTTGGGAAAGTGAATTGGATGTGATTTGGAGACGTATTACAAGTACTCGGACAATTGTGAGGCTCTGTGTGGTAGCGTTGGATTGTGTTGTGCGAAACTGGTTGTGTACTGAAGAGAACATAAACACATCTTCAGGATATTAATCACTTGGTTGAAGGTGAAGTGTTGTTTTATTTCATTGCTTAACTAGTATAATAGTAATGTTCCTGTTGTATGATTGGATATATTATTGTAACACATGCAGCAGTCATTGGTCAATAGTCAAATTTTTAAACATTTAAGGGCATAATATTTTAGTCAGGCAGATGTAAAGTGTGAAATGAATTTGTATATGTAAGCGCTTTCCTCCATGTAACAAATCTACAGCAGACAACTTTGAAATGATCTTGGCAAATATATGAAAAAATTCTTTAATTGCACATGTAATTATTCAACTGACTTGAAAACATAACAAAAACAATTGTCTGCTGCAGAGGCATCATAGTTTTGATCAAAATTGTACAGGTGGTGTTCATTAACTAGAGATCCAATACTACATGTCCAGAGTTATCATAATCTGTCGCCGAGCCCGGATAGCTCAGTCGGTAGTGCCGCCGACTTGTTGAGTACAGGGGTCGCTAGTTCGAACCCCGGCTTGGCCAACATCCTTTCCGACGTTTAATGAAAGTCCTTGTGACCAGATTCATTCGTCTCTCACCACTGAGGCCACCATTAAAAAATTGTTTGTTTGCAGTTTCCGACCCATGGCTTTTAGGGGTGGGTCGGTAGGTAGGGATATATTTTATTTTTTTTTAAAACATTTTTATTATTAACGCATGCCCATCGACGGCATGCAAATATTGTGTGCTTCACTAGTATTATCCATAGATTTTTTTTTTAAAAAGGGTTGAGTTAAATATTGACAGAACATGCAAGAAAAAAGAAACAAAAAAACTTGAAAAAAAAAATTAAAAAAAATTGTTTGGGTCGGCGGATTTGCCGTGGGTCGGTCGCAAACTGCAAACAAACAATATTTTAATTTAGGCCTGAACAATATTCATGTGGAAAAGCAGTCAATGGTTTGGAAAAAATGTTGTACCAGGATACATAGATAGGTGCACTGACTGCCGTGATATAACTGAAATACCCTTAAAAACGGTGTTAAAACTCATTCATTCATAATCTGTCCCTGAAATTACTTAGTTTGTCTTATTTAGCCAATTCAGTCTATAGTTTCAATCTGATTGTTTCAAACATGTACAACATATTTATATAAATGAAAAATCAAGCTCTATAGTAAATGAGTAAAATCAGCCAGTATGTCTAGAGTTATCTGACCCTAATTGTCAAAAAACATATTTCGCCCCATTCAGGTGATGAAATCCTTAATTCCTTTGATTCTTTATTAAGAATGAATAAATGAATGGGTTTTAACACCGTTTTTCAACAGTATTTCAGTTATATCATGGCGATCAGTGCACCTATCCATGTATCCTGGTATTACGTCGCCAGTACCACACACCATTCTTTCTAAGCCAGTTAAGCAATGTCCAGTGGTGAGAGACGAATGAATCTGGTTACAATGACTTTCATTAAACGTCGGAAAGAATGTTGACCTAGCCGTGGTTTGAACCAGCAACCCCTGTACTTTAATTCAGGAACGCTACCGACTGAGCTAAATTTGAAAACCCATTTTGTGCTATTTGATTCTTCAAATGTAGAGTTTCTAAGCAATTTATTTTGCTTTAAGTGATTTCATAGTAAAGTGCATGTTTTGTTTTATTGTATTTCCAGAATAATGCCTAAGTTGAAGAGGAAGTCAGGCACTCAGAGGAGTTCATCCAATCGGTTGGGAATGACGTTCAGGAGAGTGGCCAGAGATGAGATCCTTGATGGTGGTGTTCCAGGCAGCAGTCTTGTACATCCTGCGGAATCTGGTTTGGGCGCTGATAAACAGATGGAGGTCAAAGCCCACCTCTATAAGCCTTTTCGGCCATCTGTCTTGGGCGCTGATAAACAGATGGAGGTCAAAGCCCACCTCTTTAAGCCCTCTGGGCCATCTGTTCTATATACTTCGCTTGATTGTTTGCCATGTAGTTCTGCTGAAAGTTTGCTTGAGAACAAACCACATATATTACCTGAATGTAATGCTTGATAATGCTCATGGATCTCCGATTGATACTGAATACACACATCATACTGTACAGCAACCAAGATTTGACTCAATTTCTTTTGATCAGATTAAACCAACTGAACAGTCAAATGATTTCATGTTCATAGCTACACCCATTACAATGAATCCGTTTGGTTCAAAGAATTTCATTCGTGGATCGTTTCACCAAGGAGATGATATATTTAGTCCACAATCACGTGGTAGTCAGTGTGTCGCCATTTCTTTGTGTGCTCTGATATATGGACAGAATACAGTGATGGATTCACAGGCAATGCTTGACAATGTACTTATTGAAGGTGATACTTTGTACAAGAAGATTATTTCTGAATTGCATGGGAAAGGAATGTTGCAAAGCAACCTGTTAAGTTTTGAAGAAATCCCATCCGAGGTCAATGTCTTTAATACAAATCTATATGTTTTAAAATCTGATGTTATATCTGGTATAGCTGTTCAACAATGCGAGACTTCCAATTTGCCCACTCTTCATCAGTCACTGTATTTAGCATTACAGATATCAAATCAAATGCTAGTTATAATAAGAGGCCTATGCTCCGCAGTATATATAACCACTGAGCAGTATCACTTTTTTGATTCACATTCACATGGGCAAGATGGCTTATCTGCACCTGGTGGTACATCCATTTTTTTGTCCTTTGATTGCTTGGAAGATTTGGTTGCATACATGTATGTATTTTATGGAACCATGAACATTGACATGTGTACACAGTTTGATATATTGCCGTTGCATTTCACAATGATGGATTCTGGTGTACATACACACAATGAAGGTCTTTGCCCTACAGTCATATCTGATTGGAAAACAGTATCATGCAAGAAATACAGAAGGAATGGTAGTCACAGTCCGGATATTTCTGCAGATCAAACAAATCTCTTAGATAATTACTTCCAAGACCAAGAAAGTAAGGCCTTAAGAAAACATACTTCTGATATTGACAGGCATTCAAGCAAAGACAAAAGGTCTTACATGAAAACCTACATGAGAAAACGAAGACAAGATCCTTTAATTAGAGCAAAAGAAAAGAACCGTGAGCTAAAGAGTAAACGGAAAGCCAGAAAAGATCCTTTAATTAGAACAAAAGAAAAGAATCAAGAGCTACAGAATAAACGGAAAGCCAGAAAAGATCCTATTGTAAAGTCAGCAGAAAAAATGAAGAGACAGGAACTACGTCAAGATCCTTTAATTAGAGCAAAAGAAAAGAATCGAGAGCTAGAGAGTAAACGGAAAGCCAGAAAAGATCCTTTAATTAGAAGAAAAGAAAAGAATCGAGAGCTACAGAATAAACGGAAAGCCAGAAAAGATCCTATTGTAAAGTCAGCAGAAAAAATGAAGAGACAGGAACTACGTCAAGATCCTTTAATTAGAGCAAAAGAAAAGAATCGAGAGCTAGAGAGTAAACGGAAAGCCAGAAAAGATCCTTTAATTAGAAGAAAAGAAAAGAATCAAGAGCTACAGAATAAACGGAAAGCCAGAAAAGATCCTATTGTAAAGTCAGCAGAAAAAACGAAGAGACAGGAACTACGTCAAGATCCTTTAATTAGAGCAAAAGAAAAGAATCAAGAGCTAGAGAGTAAACGGAAAGCCAGAAAAGATCCTATTGTAAAGTCAGCAGAAAAAACGAAGAGACAGGAACTACGTCAAGATCCTTTAATTAGAGCAAAAGAAAAGAATCAAGAGCTAGAGAGTAAACGGAAAGCCAGAAAAGATCCTATTGTAAAGTCAGCAGAAAAAACGAAGAGACAGGAACTACGTCAAGATCCTTTAATTAGAGCAAAAGAAAAGAATCGAGAGCTAGAGAGTAAACGGAAAGCCAGAAAAGATCCTTTAATTAGAACAAAAGAAAAGAATCAAGAGCTAGAGAGTAAACGGAAAGCCAGAAAAGATCCTATTGTAAAGTCAGCAGAAAAAATGAAGAGACGAATATTGCGCGAAGATCCTCTAATAAGGAATCATGAAGCTGAACTTGAATTGAAATCGAAACAAAAGAAACGAAATAATGCATACTACAAAGCTATTGCATGCGAGAAAAAGCGTTTATCTAGGTCTTTTATATCTTTTAGAATTCAGGAAAAGTCCAGAGAGAATCAGTCTTTACGAGAAAAGCGAAAAAAGGCAAATTTTCAAGCAAATGAAAAGAATTTGCGAGAAGCAAGAAAATATGGTTCTGAACTAAATGAATGTATTTCAAAATTCAAACAAACCATTTCCACTGGACCTGTCTATGTCTGCACCTGTTGTCACCAAACATGGTTTAAACATTCTGTAGAATCTGCAAGCACAGTTGCTAACCATCTTGATCGATCATTTGTACAGCAGCATTTCACAAAATACTTATCTGTGGATGATAAAGAGTGGATATGTAAAAGCTGTTCTAACAACTTAAAGAAAAATAAAACCCCAAGTCTTTCAGTTGCCAACAAAAACACATTTCCAATTAAGCCTAAAGAACTTTAGTTACATCAGTTAGAAGAGAGGCTTGTTGCATTAAGAATTCCATTCATGCAAATTAGAGAACTTCCTAGAGGTGGGCAGCTATCTGTGAAAGGAAATGTTGTTAATGTGCCAGTTGATATCCAGCCTGTCATTGAAAGTTTACCTCGAGCTTTTGATACACAAGTAACTGTGCCAGTGAGACTAAAAAAGAAACTTTCATACAAGAAGTGTGACTTTACTGAAAATGTACGTCCATTACAAGTTGTCAGCGCTCTTCATTGGTTGATGAACCATAGTGACTTGTACAAAAATTCTGGTATCCATATTGATGAAAACTGGTTGCAAAACACAACTGAAAATTGCTCAGAAACAGTGCAAGAGTTTTTTGGAAGAACTAATATGGACGAATTCCCTCCTACAGATGATGTTACTCAAACAACAGAAAACGTAACGAGCAAAAACGAAAATGACTATGAATCTGATCATTTTAGTGAAATTGATGAAAATGAAAAAGTTGTTGGTAATAGTGATACAATTATTGACTCAGCTGATCCAACGACTGACACTATTTACACATTTGCACCTGGCGAAGGACAAATACCCATAAGCTTATATCAAGATACCAATGCTGAGTATTTATCATTTCCATCAATATTTTGTGGTCAAAAGAGACCTGAAAATGAAGACCGATCTGTTCCTGTTCATTATAGTGACATATGCAAAATGGAACTTCGCCATGTTGACAGAAGGGTGGCATCAAATGTTCCAAATGTTTTCTTCAAAATGAAAAAACTGCAACTGAAACAAGTTTCAGACAAAGTGCATCTAGCTTTAAGAAGATGTAAAACAGAAGGCAAAAAACTTACAGTATCACAGGTTTTAAGGCCAGAATGTCGGGAAAACTTAGTAAATCTTGATGAAGGCTTTTATATTTTTCGAACTTTGAGGAGTTCGCCACCATACTTGGAAGCTCGGAAGAAAGATGTTTTTGCTATGATACGCCAATTAGGTTTGCCTACATGGTTTACTTCGTTGTCCTCTGCAGATACACGATGGGTTGATTTGCTGAAGATTTTAGCAAAACTTAATAGCGGTAAAACTCTTAATGATGACAATGTTGCGAAAATGACTTGGGCTGACAAAACCAAGCTTGTTCAAACTGATCCAGTGACATGTGTTAGATACTTTGACCACCGTGTACAGGAGTTCATAGGAACTGTACTTAAAAGCAATCATGAACCTTTGGGAAAAGTCAAAGATTACTTTTACCGTGTTGAATTCCAACAGAGAGGGTCTCCACATATTCACATGCTTCTTTGGATTGAAGATGCTCCACAATATGAAACACACACAGATGAAGAAGTGGTATCATTCATTGAACAGTATGTTTCGTGTTCAAACATTGATGACCCACTTGTTGACTTTCAAGTACACAAACATTCACGATCATGCAGAAAAAAGGAAAAAGCAATTTGTAGATTTGGATTTCCAATTCCACCAATGAAAAAAACAGTTATTCTGGAACCACTTATTGCAGATCAAGCTGATACCAAAAAGTACAAAGAACTGTTTGTTTCAATCCAACAAAAGTTGAATGAGATAAAAGAATATGATTTATCGTTTGAGCAATTCTTAAAACAACTGAACACAGATGACGAAGATTATCTTAAAGCTGTTCAAAGTTCATTAGATGGACCCAAAGTGTTTTTGAAAAGGAATCTTGCTGAGGTGAGAATAAATGCCTACATGAAACCCATTCTGAGAGCTTGGGGAGCCAATCATGATCTTCAGTTTGTTTTGGATCCGTATGGATGTGCTGTATACATAGTATCATACATCAGTAAAGCCCAAAGAGGAATGAGCATCCTTATGAATGAAGCATGTAAAGAAGCAAGAAAAGGAAATATGGATTTAAAGAAGCAAGTAAGACATATTGGTAACAAATTTTTGAATAGTGTTGAAATTAGTGCGCAGGAAGCATGCTACCTTGTTTTACAACTTCCAATGACCAAAGCTACAAGAGATGTAGTATTCATAAACACTTCACCACCTGACAAACGTACATTCCTTTTGAAATCAAGGGAAACGTTGGAAAAAATGGCTGAAAATTCAACAGAAATCGAGGCAGACAATATAATTAAAAGGTATTCAAAAAGGCCAAAGCAACTTGAACATTGGTGTCTTGCTGATTATGTATCGCAACTTGAAATAATATATCCAGCATCTGATGACATGTTTCATGAAGAAAATGAGCATAATGATGATGAAAGAAATGAGCCTGAAGAAATTCATCCAGACATGTTAGTTGAGGAAGGAATACAAATCACGTTGAAAAGTGGCATCAGAATTAAATCCAGAAAAAACCCTAAAGTATTGCGTTATGTTCGTTATTCACTAAAAGTGGATCCAGAAAACTATTACAGAGAAAAACTGTTATTATTTCATCCATGGCGTAATGAGAGTGAAGATGTTTTAGGTGCACATAATTCTTATGAAGATCATTACTTTGCTTTGAAGAATTTCATAGACTTTAAAGTCAAAGAATATGAGAAAAATGTTGATCAGTTAAATGAGGCAATGAAAAGGGCTGCTGATGACTTGAACTTCGATGAAATAGCACCAAGCAATGAGCAAAGAGAATCCGATGATCTGCAGACAGGTTCAGTGGCAAGTGAGCAGTTTGTTTATTTTGATCCAGATCGTCCAGAAGTACAACGTCAGTATGACTTAGGAAATGATATTGGTAGTTCAGTAGCACTGGTAAATATTACTGTTAATACAAAAAGAATGTCTGATGCAAATTATAGATCCCTTGTACATTCGCTAAATAGAAAGCAACACGAGTTCTTCCAGCATGTTCTGCAAAGTGTCAAACAAAACCTGGAGCCTTTGCATGTATTTCTATCTGGTGGTGCAGGTGTTGGAAAATCAGTAGTTGTCTCGGCTTTACATGAAGCATTGTTGCGACATTTGTCTACTTCGGCAGGTGACAATCCTGATGTATGCAAAGTACTTTTGTGTGCACCTACTGGAAAAGCTGCTTTTCACATAAGTGGCATGACTATCCACTCAGCATTTCGTATCCCTGCTAGTCAAGGCTACTGCATCAAACCATTAGATAGTGACACACTTAACACCTTGCGAACCATATACAGAGATCTCGCTGTTGTAATGATTGACGAAGTTTCAATGGTTGGACACAACATGCTGATGCTAATCAATCACAGGCTTCAACAAATTAAAGGTTCAACTTTATTTTTTGGCGGTGTTCACATGATTCTGATTGGCGACTTGTTTCAATTGAAGCCTGTTATGGATGGATGGATTTTTGAAAACTTAAAAAACAACTTTGGTCCTCTTGCAACAAATTTGTGGCAGGAATTATTTGCAATGCATGAACTTGACGAAATCATGAGACAAAAAGATGACAAGGAATTTGCAGAGATTTTGAATAGATTACGTGAAGGAAAGCATCAACAAAGCGATATAGAAGTTCTTAAAAAACGTGAAATAAAAACAACAAATCCAAATTATCCAAAGAATGCTATTCACCTTTTCAGCACAAATGCCAGCGTGGATTCATTTAACAAGGAAGCATTCCAATTATCACCTAGTATAAAAACTGTCACAACAGCTTTGGATACTGTAATAGGAGATGATACTAAATCTGTAAAAGAGCAACTGATTTCTAGGTTGCCAAATGATGCCTCAAAAACGGCTGGTTTGCAAAAGAAACTAGGTATAGCTGTTGGAATGACATATGATCTATGTGCAAATGTTGATGTTAATGATGGATTAGCCAATGGTTCAAGTTGTTGTATTAAATTCATAGAAAGCAAACAACAAAATACAAATAGACCAAGTATTGTTTGGGTAAAATTCTATGACCAAAATGTAGGTTCTGAATGGCGTGCTAAATACAGACATTTATATCATATTGGTATTGATCCTTCTTGGACACCCATTTTTGATATCAAAAGAAACTTCGTTTACTTCAGAAAGACATTTCTGAGGATTCAGTTCCCACTTCGCCAATCTGCAGCCAAAACCATACATAAATCACAGGGTGACACTTTAAATGAAGTTGTTATTGACATGTCTGGTACACGAATCTTTTCTCATGCACACTACGTTGCCATTAGCAGAGCAAAAACACTACAGGGTCTCAATATTTTGAATCTAAATGAAACAAAGATATCAGTGTCTGAAAAAGTCAAACAAGAATTGACTAGGTTACGAAATGAACAAGTTCTTGCTTTGTGTTATATTCCACTCTATCAAATTCAAGACACTCTGGCAAAACTTGTGTTTTTGAATACTCGATCTTTGAAAAGTCATAAAGATGACATTTTCCAGGAACCAAATGTTCAAGATGCAAACATGATTTGTCTTGTTGAAACATGGCTTACTGCTGAAGATGAAATGCATACTTTGAATGTACCAGGATATCAGCTATTCAGAGCAGACGGTTACCAAAGTGAGAACACAAGACCTCACCGGGGTATTGCATTGTATTTTAAAGAAGGTATCCCTGTTGTTCAAAACAAAACACTCATTCAACAAGATTTTGAAATTGTTCTGACAGAACTTTTGTTTGACATGAGAAGAGTAATTGTTGTTACATTGTACAGGTCTCCTTCATGTTCAATAAGTTCCTTGAAAAAACACTTACTCGAATTTGTGTCACCAGTCACATACAATACAGAATTTGTAATTCAAGGTGACTTCAATTCTGATATCTTACAAGAACATACAGTCAGTGCCTTCATTGAAGAACAATTTCATTGCAAGCAAGTTGTTCAGAAAGCGACTCATGATTCAGGATCGCTTATTGATCATGTTTACTCAAACATTGAATCCATCAAAAATGAAGTGATAGAGTGTGTTTGGTCAGATCATGCCTTAGTTTATTCTGCAATAGCTCGTTAAAGACTCATTCATCAAGACTCATTCATCACAGATTGTATCTACAAAATTGACAATAAATAGCTTATGATTTTAAAAAATATCAATTTCATGTAGTAGTACTCTATTCTTCAACCCACCTGTGTAAAATTATTCCTACTGACTGCATAATGCAGTCAGTAGGAATAAGGCGGTTTATGTCGGAAATGGGTTGACCGCCACTTTTCTGTATATATGTAATCAAACTTGGTAAGGAGACCTATTAAGAGACCTCCTAGTGCACTATATTCATCACCATTTCATTCCCCAATGTATTGTTTTAAATTACAACTATACTGTATTAAAAGACCACCTATGTTAATAATATTACTCTTCTATTGACAGATCTCTTCATAAACTTGGTCTCTGAACACAGATTTTTACTGCACTTTAGTTGCTAACTGACCACATCAATGCATTTGTTATTATGAACTTTTGTCTATTAAGAAGATTTTGTTTTAATTATTACAGTTTGTTATTCATATTTTTTTTTATGCCACCACCACCAAATGGTGAGGATGCATATAGTATTAGACATGTCCATCCATGATTGTTCGTCCTGAACATTTTGTGTGTTTATCTCTTCCCACAGTTTTCAACGGATTTTTTCAAAACTTTATCAAGATGTACATATCACTTCACCAACAAAATCAACTTTGTGTTAGCAAAGTTAATGCCCCTTTTTCTTAAGATTTGTGCGGATTGTATTTAATGGGGGCATTTACGTCCCATGGACACATTCCACTTTAAACTGTATCCTGCATAATTGGATGTTTCTGATGCTAGAAATGAAGATTATTGTTATAAAGATCATCATCCCATAACTACCATTTCTCAAACAGTTTTGAATCGGTTGTTCCCAAACTTCATATACACACAACAACTGATGACCTTATGTCCCTCTATATCACCCATTGTTATTTAACAAATTATGGCCCTTTGACTTTAAGCGAGGGTATTTATCACCTTCAGTGATAGTTCTAGTTTTATATTAGATATTCTACTGTACCCTAGGGTTAAATTATATATTATCAGAGCAATATCATCAGCAATTAATAATATGCCAAATAAGATTGTTTTGAACTTTTCTATTAATACGTGGTCACGATTCTTAAATATGGAAATTATGTAGAACATTTAAATAAATCTGTGACTTTCAAAAAAAGAACAGTGGCAAAAAAACAATAACGTGGCTCCAGTGTAAATGGAGTTTCTACGATAGAATTTGCAGCAACTCTGCAGTTCACGGTGAGAAGATTCTAGGCCCATTATCCATATTTTATCTCGATGTACATGGAAGATGAGCCTGGCATGTTCACGCCTTTTAGGCGCCATATAACCTTTTCATGTGTTGGTGCGCCTTAAAACCGCAATTCAATTCAATTAAACACAAGTCAAGATTATCTTCTGTCACTTTAAATACATCAGCTGTTATCAAAGTTTTATGATTAATATAATGATAAAAATGATTAATTACATCAATAACATACTTTGTATACTAGGTAGTATTATTAGTATTATTTGTTAGCTTGTTCAAATGTTAGCTTTACTTGTATTATCATTTTCCTGTATACTGACACCAAGTTTGGCGAAGATAACGTGAAAGACTGTAATATGAAGATAGCGATATGGTCAGATTACAAGCACCTGGTCTGTGAACACTTGATTACAATCCCATGCACTTGTAATAGAAAAGGATTCTTCACATTATCAAACATTAAAGCAGTGGTAATATTATATCGTTTTAGATGGTAACGGCAGTCAAAAAAGAACATAGTTTTACAACATCTTTGTCACTTAAGCTTTCTTTGAGAGAACAGTTTTGCCATTAAATGAAAACGAGAAAAAAAGGTCCTATAGAAACCACAGCACACTCGCACTGTACTACAAAGAGTAAATTAAATATACAGTGAAAAGGACAGTCCACAACACAAATAGTGGTGAAGACGGTTATCGACTTGAAACAGTCAGCAGCCAGATAACAGTTTCGACATAACAGCTGTGACGTTAAATTACATTTCTCAGCATAAAAGCTTGGAAATAACAGCTTTGGTTTTACATGACATTTCTCAACAAGAACAGCTTTGCCAAAGTCAACATTGGTTCTTGATGAACATATAATGATCACACGTATCCTCGACTGCAACAGGCAATATCAGGATGTAAACATTTAAGAAGTCTATCCACAAACAGAATACATTGATTTCAGTTAGTTTCAGAACTGTGGTAATTGTTTACACATGAAGATAGAATATACTCAAATCTATGCAAGGACATATTAATGTTTTGTTCCAGAATTACTGAAGCATCATCGGTAGTGCATACAACTTCAAGCGTGATAATTAAGCTTCCAAAGGTGCACAAGAACAATTATGCTGTAATACCTATTGCTTTCATGTATTTATACAAAATGATTTATTCCAAATTGCAACAGACTATCCACCAGCATTTCCATATTGAAAAAAGTCATTCTGCAAACACAACTGAATTCATATCGTTGAAGACCATATATAACCCAACCTCATCATGGAAGGAAACATCTAGTGTTGTGTTCCAGTATAAGTGAAGAAGTGTCATAATTGAAAGTGCATATATATTCCAAGTGTGAACATTCCAGGATCGCAAAAATTATTCTGTGCCATAAACACTTACAGAAATAACCTCAACCAAACCTATAGAGAACTGGACGATAACTGGACATCCAACAAATGAAAAGGAACTTTTAACCACTTCTACAAAGATGATCTGAAAAGTATAGAAATAGAAACATATATATACATGCAGTTCAAATCGATGAAATCTCAGAAATAGTTTTATTTTATGTACACTTCCATAATCCCCGGGTGTGGTTGCCCACCCCATTCATTTTTTATCATGCTCATTCAACGTCTTTATCATGACAGCCCTTAGGATGACACCGCGTATGCAAATCTGAAAATGTGGATCCATCATAAATGGAGTATGTTCTATAGAATTTGCAGCAACTCTGCAGTTCTGAAGGTAATAAAGTTCTAGGCCCATCTACATATTTTACCTTGATGTAAATTGAGAATGAGCCTGGCAAGTTCATTCATATTAGGCGCCATACAACCTTTCATGTCTTGGTGCACCTTAAAACCCAATTCAGTTCAATTCAGTTCAATCCATGTACACTTGAATAAAAACATGGTCATCGTGTCATTTATAATACTGTGGTTATTCGTTGTTTTTTTGTTTCATCATATTTATTTTTTTAAATTGAAGTTGTGCATGTCTAAAGCAATATACATGCCTGTGTTATTTTTCATACTGATTCGCATTTTTTTTTGCATTTTGTTTTGCCAAAGCACAGAACATAATGGATAGCACAATTTTTAATATTATTTACCATCTGAATCCATAATGTTTCTTGCAATTTTTTTTGGCAAAGCACAGAAGAAAACTACAACTGTATGTCCTTAATAATATATTTGCATTCTTTTGGGTACTTTTTGAAGAGTCACAAAAACATCAACTCAGTGTTTCACTTGTGCCTTTTTATATTGTCATATAGAAAACTGTTGCACATCATGAAAAAATATGTCTGAAAACTCATCATTTCCTTCATCATGATCCCTGCATTGTTTCAGGTGCCATCTCGCTCACATCAAAAGAGCAGTGGCAGAAAAATAAACATGTCTCCAGCATAAATAGAGTTTCTACGATAGAATTTGCAGCAACTCTACAGTGCACCTTAAAACCCAATTCAATTCAATTCATCATTTCCTCATGAAAAGAGTAAAACAGGAAGACTGCAAATCCCGCTAAGGCAGACGGCTAGAACCTTACTTCATGTTCATTGTCTTTTTTGTCATGCTCATTAAAGGTTTTCATCATGACCCTGCATGCGAACATGGCTCCATCGTAAATGGAGTCTCTCGAATTTTCAGCAAGTCTGCAGTTGTACTGGTTAGGTGATTCCAGGCCGATTCTCCATATTTTATCTCGATGTTAATGGAGGATGAGCATGGCATGTTCATCCCTGTTTTTGTCATATAACCTTTCTTGTGATTACAATTCAGTTCAATTTAACTAATGAGTGATAGGAGAAAAACATGCTTCTAACATCAATGTAGTATTTACAACAAAATTATAAAGTTCAATATATGAAGGGTAGATTTGCAATGTCGTTTTCTGTCAATGCCATTTATGTCACATTTTTTGATGGTATACTGTAAATGTAAAACCCATTTCTACTTGATTAATTAGCATGTAGTTATGTACCATTAATTCTGATACTGTTAATTGATATTATGTTACAGATGTTCATTTTTGTTTATCTTTAGATAAGTGTTAAAATAAATTAATATACTTAGCATTGTGTGTACTGTTCTTTGTTAAAGCCAATATATTATACTGTTTTTTCTTATTTTGTCTTTATGTAAAATGTACGTACATTACATACTAAAATTTACAGCAAAATTAATTCCGGAGTGAATAATTTCATAAAAAATTTAAGAAAGCCATAAATTGTAGTACGACTCAATTCATCAATGATATAACAGCCAGTAGAGCGTTCACAGGCCCTCTTGGGCCTCTTGTTAGGTTATTACAGCATGTATAATGCTCCAGTCATTATTCAAAGGATCCATACATTTATTTTTAAGTGCAATTATTAGAACAGATTGAACAGATTTAGATATGCGTATATTGGATATCTTTAAATAGGATGTTTCAATTGAAATGAGATGATATAATGCAATTTGATACAGTTGTATTTTTGACAAGACTGTGTGTTGCATACTAAAATCTGATCTGTACATTAAAGCTCAAGCTCATAAAGATTTTATAGCAAAAGTCCATGTAGTTCTGGATCACCCCACATATACGTCCATATGAAAAAC
Source organism: Cyrtodaria siliqua (assembly GCA_037043455.1). NCBI lineage: Eukaryota > Metazoa > Mollusca > Bivalvia > Adapedonta > Hiatellidae > Cyrtodaria > Cyrtodaria siliqua. The sequence goes on along the minus strand of JAWPHD010020680.1, from coordinate 13,292 downwards.
ACGATGTTATATGGCATAGGGTTGTCCTTTTGTCTTTTAACAGTTATGCATTCCAGAAATATAGGACCCATTCTCATGAAACTTCATATATACATTGCCCTTGGTGTAAAGAAAATCCTATAGTTTTTGGTGTCAGTAGGCCAAAGGTCAAGGTCACCATTGTCTCATATGGACATCCCCTTTCCGCGAAGTACAACACCAATGCTCATGAAATTGCATTGTCTGTCGTGATAGTAGGAACCCTTTTGTGGTTAGAACATCAAGGTCACATTGACCTGACAAAACCACATCAAGGTCACATTGACCTGACAATGACACAGTCCTGGAAACCACTAACCACTGTAACCATTATATGTAATGTTGGTGGTGCTTTTGTTTAATGGTCTAATTTAATACTGTTATTCTCAATTTCTTCCATTGTGAAGACCGATGGAGTGGAGTTATTTTCTGTTTGCCTTATTTCAGCATATATATCGTACATGATGAAGTAAAAGACAAGAATTTTGAACTTGAGTTAAGCTGGGTAGGAGAAAGTGAGTATACATTTAATAAACACTGTTGCTGGTCTTGATATTACATCAACCATAGGTAATATTCTGGCTGATGAGAATAGTGAATGACCTTTTCAAGCTTGTTATCTAAAACAACCCATTGAAAATCACAAGGCAGTGAAAAATGATTCATTATTATGTCTCCCCCCACTTTGTGGAGGGAGACATATTGTATTTGCGCTGTCTGTTGTTGTCCGTCGTCTGTATTTCACACACTTTGTCCAGACTAGTTCTTCTAAACTCTTGGCAAGTTTTCAACGAAACTGCATGGATGATCAGTACCGAGCCAAGTTTTGCATATCGTCACTGTGTTCCGATTGAATGATTTTGGTGGAGTTATGACCCTTTAAAGATTTTAATACACAAACCTTTTCCTGACTAATTCTCCTGAATCCCTGGTTGGATTTCAGTGAAACTTGACAAGGCAGATAAGTACCGATTCTAGTTGCGCATATCATCGCTGTGTTTCGGTTGAATGATTTTTGGCAAAGTTATGGCCTTTTAAAGGTTTTAATACCCAAACTTTGGGGGACTAGTTCTCCTGAACCCCTTGCCAGATTTCAACGAAAGGCTGATCATTACCAAGCCTAGTTGCAAATATGTCTTCGTGTTCAAGTTGAATGATTTTTTGCAGATTAATGGCCCTTTCCCGAGTGTGGGAGACATCTGTTTTTACTAAAAGCAACATCTTGTTCACATTTGCTGTATTAAAACTGTAATCAACGGAAAGTACTGCAAGTTATGTGTCGGATGCATACACTTGGTGACTAGATAGCACGGACACAACTTTCAGTAACTTTCTCCTTGGGATATTCAAAAAAAAGTATGGCATAATATAAATAAATACACACATTTTAAAATTTGAGTATTTTGTATGATGAACATCGTTTCATATTGACGCACGTTCCATCATATTTAAATTTTCCAGATATAAAATCATTCCATGTTGCAAGCATTCATTCTCCGTAGCTCAGTGGAAAAAAAAGCCTTGCTCATTCGAGCTGCAGGCCTCGGCTAATCATGGCCCCACTTGTGTCCAAAACCTAAAAGTAGCAGGCCCAACACAAATATGCAGCCCCACCTCTCTGAGAGGATGTTGTTCCAGTATGACCTTATATGGGTCAAAATGGAAGTTAAACCTTATTTTCGCAGTGACTCTGTCTAGAGTTTGGAAGTGCATATATTGAATGCATGTTTGGATGATTTAATATATAAATCTTTTCTTTGATCATGATATTTAAATACTCACATTTCAGTGACTGGTGGAAAGCATGAATTTGTCCCTAAAAATGTATTTGCTGAAGCAGAGAAATATGCAAAGGTATGTTTGTGTTTGGTACTGTTTGTATTCTGACAATAGGAAAATCACTCATTCATTTGCTTAAAAGATTGTGTAAGCATGCGGCTTGTCTTGAATGAAGGCCCTATCGTCTTAACGAGACAAGAGTTAACGATGGACGATGAACAAGACGGACAACTCGGCATCCCATAAGCTCTTCATGATTGTCCCTAGACACTTTAATAATCGCATTACCTTCGCGATTTATATAGGTCAATTATTGTTTTAGAAATGTGTATATCCTCTGTTCATATTAATATATCTTTATATATAAAATAAAGAAATTAATAAACGTATAATGATATTGACATCTGAACTGTTTGTGGTACAAGTCTTTGTTAATTTTCAGGAATCGCTGGAAGAATCCGATGACAGTGATGATGAAGAATTGTAGTTCACCTGACCACTGTGACATCATTGGTTTATCATTCATCGTAATATGTGACTTTGTGCTAGTGTCTGTGTGAAATTGTCAATGGTTTGGGAAGAGTTTTAAGGAATGGTTCTGACAACTTACTATAAAACACTGGAAAGAGACTGATAATGAGAGATATCTATCATAAAATATGCACTGTTTGGACCACACACAGAGACTGGTGATAAATTTGTCTTACAGAAACAGAAACTTTTAACAGTTCATGGGAATCTAAGATGGAATTAAGACCACCTGGGTAATTGTTGCTGACAGTATCATCTTGTTCTGAAGCATCATGAATATTGGACTGTTGTTCTTCATTATACAAACAGTTGTCTGCCCCTTTATACACTGTTCTCTTCATTATATGAACAATTGTTGCAATTCATATGAATAAAGTGCTATTTATGTACATTTGATCAGTTGTTTATCACTATCCTATAGTCACAACATGTGTTTCTTCTAGAAGACCACTGAAGTTAGATAACACACCTGGTCAACATGTGTGACATTTTAATGGATTTCTGTGACCCCGGAGGTAGGGTCAGATTTGACGTCAGGGTCACCATTTGAACAAATTTGTAGAGTAACATAAGCTTATGCTACATGAAATATATGAGAGTTCTATGCCTTATGGTTTTGTAAGAGAAGATTTTTCAAATTTTTCCCTATATAAAACATGCAAACGCTCTACATTCAAATACCGTTTTGGACCCGGGGGACTTAATTTGAACATACTTGATAGTGTAGGGTTTGTCGATCAATAATAAAGAAAAACTGTCGAAATTGTTCATTGGCTCTTGAGAAGAAAACTTTTTAAGCTTTCTTGGATGTTGCGCTGACCTAATTTGTTAGACCTAATTTTAACAAATTTGAAAAACCTTTGACCTAAGTATCATCCATGTGAAGTTTGGTCTACTGACCAAGTGGTATTTGATGAGAAGTCGTCTAAAGCAAACGTTAACGAAGACAAAGAGTGATCCCAATAACTCACCTCTGAGCATTCATCTTCAATGAGCTAAAAACGACAAATCATCTCTGAAACCACAAGTAAAGGTAGATATAAAAGTCGAACAGGAAATGTAGCATTCAAGTACCAGTCAACCAAAAACGCATAGAAACCAACAACAATTACAAAAGTGAACATCTGACATCACAAACAAAAGCGTTGACAATAGGGCTACCACCTTGGAACTGTCAGTGGTAAAACGGGCTGCTGTGGGTTTAAAATATGTTCTAGGGTGTACCAAATCTCAATTTTACCCTGTTGTCCTCCCAATAAAACGATACGGGTGTAAATAAATACCTGTCTTGCCGTATCCTCTTAAAAAAGCATAGAAAGCCATACATCAAGTACTCGATGCTTTGGCAGAATCAAGAGCAACACTAGAATAAACCATTAAAGGCACGACAGGGCAAGATTGGAGACAAACATCAAACGCTACCGTCCTCCCAGGATGTAGGTAGTTGTCCTCATAACGTCCATAGTATGTCCGGTAATAGCACAATCAAAGAGGAAAGCATAGTCGTTTGGAAATGTGTCGACCACTAAACATGCGTGCACTGCTTGCAAAATGATGGGGTCATAACCTCTTTTGATAAACATTTTAATAAGTTTAATACAGATGGTATGAGAGTATTCATGACCAGTTCATGACCAAATATCTTACACAAGGCACAGCAATCTCCTGCTGTATAAAACATAAAACATTTACCAAAGAGGAAATTAAATAAACATTTATCAAAGCCAAGAAAATACAAAGAAAAATGAATAACACATCCAAAATTTAATGCAAATTCCATCAAATAATAATGTTTACCAAAGAAATGAAGCTATGCTATGTATTATACTATTAGAAAAACTATAGGTCAAAGAGAGAGTCGGTCTCTCTCTGACCTAATTGGGTTAATGTGAAAAGACGGGGATAAAACAGGGCGATGGTGGGTGGATGGGATACATGGATATAAAGAACAACACGTTGTCCGTTGGCGTAGGCGTCGTCGGAGTCCGCGTTAGCAGCACTCTTTGAAACCGCTAAAGTAATATTCCTTTGTATGGTGTTTTACGTCATTGTCAACACATGTAAGGTTATATATGACGGTCGATTTTTATTTGTGGTGGAGGCAGACCACCCACTTCAGGGTAGAACCAGTACTGTAGACCTCCCGCTATCCGTAAGAATCAAAACATCCTCACAATTCGATATTCCTCAAAGTGTATATAGATCATAGATGCCTCTGTTATAAGGACTACCACATAAAAGGAAACATTTGGTCAATAGGACTTAAAAAATAACCACCGCTTTTGAAATTAGCCAAAACCTTAGAACAACATCTTCTGATGTTTGTTTGTTTGTATGGTGTTTTATGTCATTTTCAACACATGTAAGGTTATATTTGACGGTCGATTTTTTTGGTGGATGCAGAGCACCCGCATAACCAGTAATGTACACCTCCCGCTATAAGTAAGAATCGACACTTCCTCACTTACATGTCGAGTTCTCCGTGGGATTCGAACCTGCAGCGGTGAGAGCCGAATGTTTACAACGCAACATCCTTAACCAGAAACTAAAGAGTTTGACCTTTTTCTTTAGAATTGATCGCTATGTATTTATCTATCAATATTATGTTTTTGTCTACCTGGGGTCACATATGGTGCGGTCCTGGTGGTCTAAAGTTTGTATATATATTTCACTTTTAACAAATTTATATAAGGAAAATGATAGCAGCACTTTCTCAGAAACCGCTGGACTACTTTTTCTAAAATGTTACATGTATGATCACTTTACAGATTTTGTTACGGGTTTTCAAAATTGCCGCCGTTACCAAAAATAGCGAAAATCTGAAGAGAAAAACCATGACAAGTCCTGTTTAGAATTGACTGCTCTTACTATAAACTATCAAGTTTGTGCTTTTATCTCCCTGGGGACAATACTGGTCTCTCCATGGTGGCCCACCATAGTTTGTATAGAGTTCACATTTTTAACATAGATGCATATAGGCCACCATTGCTATACATAAACAAAACTTTAAAGATTTTTCCCGAGATCTCAACCTTATATTTTGACAAATCTTTTTTCTTTTTAAAGATTGCTCGGGACTAGTATATTCAATTTTTGTTATATTGTCTCACCGGGGTCAAAAATGGCCCAGCCCTGGGGTCCAAAATATGTACATAGAGAAAAAGTGTATGAAAAGGGAAATGTGGAAACCGCCGAACACGGTACATAGAGTTTACTTGTTTTACATAGAGATTTATATATATGGAAAAGTTTATTCTATTTGTTATTCTACATGACTTGTAAGGCTCGCATATATTGCATGTAGCATAAGTGTATCATCCTTTACCAAAAGGTGCAGTTCATGGAAAGGTAGTATAGGATTGCTATTGTGTCATTTGGTCCAAGGTCATTGTTATAGAAATAGAACATTGATTTCTGATTAATAACTTTTATTTCCCTTAGGGAGTTTAACGAAACTTTATCAAAAGGTGACGCTCATGGAAAGGAAGCTTAGGATCGTTATTCGGATCATTTTATCCAAGGTCAAGGTTACTGTTGCTATAAATAAAAACTTGGTTTTCAGTCAATAACTTTTTTTCCCCTTAAGGGATGTTAACGAAACTTCACCAAAAGATGCGGCTCATGGTAGCTTGGGATTGCTATTTGGGTCATTTGGTACAACGTCAAGGTCACTGTTACTATAAATAAGAAATTGGTTTCTGATTAATAACTTTTATATCCGTTAGGGATTTTAACGAAACTTTACCAAAAGGTGTCGCTCATGGAAAGGAAACTTGGGATCGCTATTCGGGTAATTTGTTCCACGGTCAAGATCACTGTTACTATAAATAGAAACTGGTTTCCGGTCAAAAACTTTTGTTTCCCTTAAGGGATGTTAACGAAACTTCACCAAAAGATGCGGCTCATGGTAGCTTGGGATTGCTATTCGGGTCATTTGGTCCAACGTCAAGGTCACTGTTACTATAAACAGGGAGTGTATATATACTTACTCCCTGCTATAAATAAGAAATTAGTTTCTGATTAATAACTTTTATTTCCGTTAGGGACTTTAACAAAACTTTACCAAAAGGTGTCGCTCATGGAAAGGAAATTTGGGATCGCTATTCGGTTAATTTGTTCTACGGTCAAGATCACTGTTTCTATAAATAGAAACTGGTTTCCGGTCAAAAACGTTTGTTTCCCTTAAGGGATGTTAATGAAACTTCATCAAAAGGTGCGGCTCATGGTAGCTTGGGATTGCTATTCGGGTCATTTGGTTCAAGGTAACTGTTACTATAAAAGACACTTTACTTTCCCTTTTAGGTATTTAAATGAAACTTTACCGCACGGTGTGGCTCATGGAAGGGAATCTACTGAAAATAAATTGGTGCCTTGAAGTTAAAACAAAACAACTGTTGTGACGTTCTTTAAAAATATGTATATGAAGATAAATTGTTTGAATTATCCTATGTATTAATGCATACACAGTTATGTTAAGTCCCATACTTTTCAGACAGTTAATCTGGCATTTTACTGTTCCAAAACTAACACGCTAGCTAATGGAGTAACGTGTTACATTTCTGTTACGTTAGAGTAGTCATTTACATGTTCATCTGTCACTTTATCCAACAAGAAAAGTATTATCCTCTAAAATAAAAGATCAAATAATCACTCAATGCTCGGTAGGAGACATTGTATTTTTGTTTATTATGGTAAACTGTTAATGTCAGTCTATATCTTCAAAACATTTTATGTTTTAAATTTCATAGCTTTTTTTAAAAATATTTTCTTTATAAAGCCTTACACCACACACCGTCTATGAATTAGTGCACATGGCGCAAACATTCTTTAGTTTTGTATATTGTTTCTTTTTAAAATTATAGAAACGAAAAAAAAATATCACAATATTTAAATCCGAGGTTGGCGGTGAGTATTTCTAAATGTGTAATCACACTTACCGAGTTTTCAGTACTTAGTCTAAGCTTGTTTCAAGAAAACACAGTCACCATCATAAAATTCAATATTGTTTATTCATTTTTGAATTGAAACCAAATGACATATAACTTAGAATAAACATGAAGCGAGTCTCAGCCATCTTGGGTCGTTTATTTTTGAAAATAATATTGCTACATGAAACATTTACACATTAATACACAGCTAAAACAACTTATACTTTAATAATCATTCAAAAAGTCAACATGTTTATCTAGAGCCAAAAGAACCAGAACTCCCCGACATCTGGCTTGATGCTACAGCATATTTAAATGCCTGTAATGGATTAGTAAGACATTTGCGGATGGTTTGGATCACTTGTCTTGACACGGCAATCCCAGTCTTACATCTGGTGGCAAAGTGCTCGCAGTTGTTAGAAATAGCATGGTATGAACCCCAAAAACTAGGATGTTTGACCAATATCTCGGCCATCTGAGCTGCCTCTTCAGGAGGAAGGCACTGTCCAGTTGGATAGTTCATGCGAACTAGTCGACGTTTTCCATATTCAGTAAACGGCAGAATATCTACTATTCGAACTTCGGCGTCGTTTTTGTTATTTCCACCAAAGTCAGCAACACCTTGTTCGTGCCCGAGGAATATGCCGTGGTGATAGTATTCTATTCCGGCCATCTCACCCTCTACAGCAATCTGGTCACCCCTTCGCAACGATCTTTAAGAAAATATTATATTTTATGATAAATAATTTACCCTGCAACGTTTTACCAATTGAAAAAAAGTATAAAGGATTGGACGTCAGTGTAATATTTCAAACTGTAATAAGTGGAGCGCTGTGGTCTAGTGGTAGAGCGTTGTACCCATGATCCAAAAGTCGTGAGTTCGATTCCCGTCATTGCCATATGCGTTGTGTCCCTGAGCAAGACACTTTATCTGCATTGTTTAGTACTGGTTCTACACAGGAAGACATCGAGAGTGATTCAAATAAGTTCATAGAGCTTTCGTTACAATCGATGTAAAATAAATAAATTTAAACTTAAACTGTAATAAAATGAAACCGAAAGAGTGATAAATAATAATTAATAAGTAAATCAAAACTACTAAAACATCAGTTGACGGTATGCGAGGCAACATATTCACCGCGCCTGCTTTGTGGTTATACTAAAATTTCGTTCCTAAAGACGTCAACAAAAGGGCGTTGAATAACATGAGCAAAAACCTTTCTCAGTTTTGAGAGCTATTGACTATACAATATGTAATATATACCGTACAAGGCTTACTGTCAATGTGTCCTCTAACAGACGTTGAGCAGGTAACCTATTATATGGTTACGTGATTTACAAACTTCGTAAGATCCATGGTCATGATCCTTTGCATACGATCTTTTTTAAGCTTGTTAAAATGTTTATGACATGAGGTTATGACACCATCATTTTGCAACGCAATGCGTGTTTAGTTGTTGACATATTTATAGTTCGCCACTATGCTTTCCTCTTTGATTGTGCGATGACCGGACATATTGTGCACTCTACGATCTACGTAAATCCTGAAAATAACGTTTGATTTTTGTCTCCAGTATTGTCTTGTGTGCCCTTAATGGTTTGTTCTCTTGCTGCTCTGGCTTTTGCCAAATCACTGAGTACTTGCTTTGTGACCTTTTATGCTTTTGTAATTTATATCTAAACTAACGATAATACTATATCTCAAATTTACGCGAACAGCTATCTTGGAACCCCTTTAACGTCTCATACTTGACTTACTGCTGACTGTTTCAAATCAGCGTTATGATATTTTAAAAAAAGAGAAATAATCTAGATCGTTTGTATTACTTTCATCAGTGTTTTTTGTTGTTAAAATTATTCATTATTATTCCTGGCTATTGACATTAGCGTTTTACAAATAATATCAATATATTCATTCATTCACCATGAACCATAGTTCATTCCCTTAAATAAAAACATAAAACAAAACAATTAGTTATACCTGTACTCAGTCACATTTTCTGATTTGATATTTATATCCATATGTTGAGAAACAGCCATGGTGCAAGAGATGACAGTCTATAGCCGAACTAAGTGTCGAGAAATGAAGCGAACTTCACTGTATTCAAGATACGATACACTAGTCGGCTTCATCTTATTAAGGATGGACTACACTAAATCTGGCTACATGTTCGTCTTATGTATAGTATGTTTAAAAAGAAAGATGTACTTAAGTAGTTGTGCTACTGCATGTTATAATATATATATATATATATATATATATATATATAAGGGTGAGAAAATACATACATCTACAATATATATATATATATATAGAGAGAGAGAGAGAGAGCGTTATTACATATCTTTTATTTATATTGATAACATGACGGTGTAAGTAGATGCATTAAATTGAAATGAAACCTGTAATTGCCTTTGATTGCATGTATAGTTTATTTTATATGTTTGAATACACACATCAGCAAGACAGTTTGGGATTTTTAACTCTCATTATTTTAATATGATGCTCAGTTTCACTAATGTTTCAGTCGGTATGTTCGAGAGTAGGGTAAGAGTAGACCTATAGTACGCGGTACCTGGGTTAGTATCTCTCTGGGGCAGCTCGAAATAGTCTGATGTAATCTAAGGTAAGGTGTTGTTGAGTCGTAAAACAATTTACCTAATTGTGAGAACTACGAGAAATATAAACAAGAAGAACAAGAAAGGAACAAGGTTGATTACCATAAAAATATAATAATAAACAAAGAAAGTATGACCATTAGAAGGTTGCTCTTAAATACGGATACTGAAGCCGCTGTTTTGAAAACTAAGGAGTCTTAGTTCTTTGTTACCACTTTACCATATCAGGGCTTTAATTATCAGCCCAGTATATATATATCATATATATACATAGCATTTAAAATCACTGCAGATGAAAGCAAAATTATAGTGCATTATTGCATTCTAGTATGAGTTTATTTTCATGCAGTTGATGTGATTGTCCGTCCTGTTACTCAGTAAATTGTCGTAATTATAAATATTCCACATATGGTAATTTAAAATTATGCTGTCATGATTCCAGCAATGACGACGTCCATGTCCGCTTCAGAAGATTCTTCAAATGGTCAATTCTTCTTTGTTTCTCATTCGATTTTATCATTCTTTCATTCCTTTTTTAATTATTCAGAATTGCCATACGTCTTGTTTGAATATATGTCAGCTTCTCTTTAATTTCATTTTAAGAATTTTAAAAATTGATTTAATATGCATCGGCTGTTAAATGAAAATGTTTCTTCCTTAGGTCTGTATTATCATTTTTGTTGTTGCTGTTTACGTGATCTCGATCATGTATAATGTTTTGTGTATATTCTCTGCCAGTGAGTATCGTGTTTGTATTGCTACTTCTATGTAATACCCTGCAAGTGGCATAATATCAAAATATCCACACGTTCAAATGCTTGTTCTATGCTCATAAAGCAAACGAATTAATAATTTTAAGGGATACAAATACAGGTATATCATATTGGCTAGTGTTTGTAAAATGTATTGCTCTCCTGCAACCAACAAACAAAAAAGGAAGTTTAATTTTAGCAAATACATTTCAGAAGCATTCTCTTAAAGACGATACATATGATAAATAACTTGCAATATCGTTCATCGTCACTATAATAAAATTGTTATATGCTGTAGTATTGTATTAGATTTCTACTATACTTTTTTATGTTTTCCAAAATCGGTGGAATTGTACTGATCTTGTTACTGTGTTTAAATTTTATTTGCAATGTGAAATGTGTGTTTATATGATAAACAAATAGGTAATAGATTTGTCAATAACATCTTCTTCTCCTGTCAATATTGATTGACTTCTTAAATATGTAAATAAGAACATTCTGAGATATCTCTCACTTTCTGGATTGGAATAAACGGAAAATCACCTGTTACTCGTGCTTCAAATCCAAAGGACATAACGTATATTAATTTGTGATTAAACAAATAAAATCGTAGTTCTCGTAGATATTATATAAACAAATAGGCTGTTAGAGAGTTTCATGATTTTGTATTTTAAGCAGAAGTATGGAAACCTGCACATTAGTTATAGCACATTAGTTATAAATTAATGAAATGCATGATCATTTATGTGTTTTACATATATTGCCTACTAATGCTGCCTTGTTTGTTAGAGATTATAACCTGGCGGGGATATCTGTATTTACACTGTCCAGTTATTTTGGGATGACAATAGGATAAAACTGAGGTTTGGTGCATCCTAGAACCTGGTTTAAACCCTAGCGGCCTTTATATGTCACCGACCGTTCCAATGCGGTAGCCCTTTTGTCAATCCTTTTGTGTTTGTGATGTATTATCTTGGTTTTTATTCATCTTTGAAGTTGTTGTTTGTTTCTGTTTATGTTGGTGGCTGACTGTCGTGATTGAATGCTACTTTTTCTGTTCGATTTTAATATCTACTTTTATTATTTAGTGGAGTTTATCCTTCAGTGTGTTTGTGTGCAATTTGTTAAAAAACACTATAAAAAAACAACACAACATCAATAAAAGTATAATGTTACAACCACAGATGTGACGGGAAATTCCCTAATATTGCGGGTTAAACGTACGCATCTGGAAATAGGTACACTTGAACCTGGAAATCGATGCACGTCGTGTGCTCGTGTGCTATGTGTTACACGTAAACACAATCTAAGTACAGCTGTTTAGAACAACTGCAATATGAAGCTGCACGTATTGTTACAGGTTTAACTCGATCCGTATCTATTAAGAAGTTAATCGGCGATATCAGACAGCTTTCGCTAGCAGACAGACAAACCTTTCAGAAACATATAACCGTGCTCAAACATGTCAAAGCTAAAAAATAATATATTGTCCGATGGTTTCAGTTACTTGTTTCCACCGTTTGTTAGAGATATAAAAAATTACAACTTGAGAAATTCCGATGACTACGTAACACTGATATCAAAGGCTAACTGAGCTATTTTCCAAATCATTTATCCCGTCGTCGTTATGTCTTTGGAATAATCTACCTACGCATGTTCGTGAATCAGTATACGTACAGGCATTTACATGTTGTCTCCTGAATATATTTTTTTAAGTATCCCACTGTCCCATCTTTCATTTATGCGGCTTACGATCACTATCTGTATTTCTTGCTCGTATTCGAAATTTATGCAGCAACTTTAATAGTGATTTGTACTTGAACCATTTAGTGAATTTACGCTGATCACCAACATATGACTGGATAAGACAAAGAAGATGCTGGACATGTCACAGAGGCGTAACCTGTTTATATCAACCAGGTGTCGCATTATTTTTTACAGTCGCGTAAAGTAGCGACGTCATGTAAACAACAAAACGACGTCATGATTTGTCTTACAAATTGCCGCCGTATATAAGGCAAATTGACAACATTAAAGTGAAACTATCAAGTCGCAGGTGTGTTTTGTGATAAACAGAATCTTACGTGACTGTGTATTATTGACTTTAATAAACTCGTTGGATAAAAAGATAGGATACTCGGCGAAAGCCTCGTATCCTATCATTTTATCAAACTCGTTTATTAAAATCAATAATACACAGTCACTCATGTAAGATCTTCTATAAATAGATTTGAACATGGTCAACACTTATTGAAGGTAGGGTAAAATGTTGGTTTCGTGCACCCTAGAACCTGGTTTCATCCCTCCCCACTCGTGTTTGCCACCGACCGTTCCAGTGCGGTAGCTCGATAGTCAGCCCGGTTATATTTGTGATGTCATATACCTTGCATTTTATTAGCTCGACTATTCGAAGAATAAGAGAGCTTATGTAATCACGCCGGCGTCGGCGTCGGCGTCCCACATCAAGGTTTACGTGTAAGCTGTGTTTACAAGTCTATATATCTCTTACATTTCTTATCCTAGCACGACCAAATTTGGCCATGGGCTTCCTTATATCATTATCTTAAGGGCTGCATAAGCAATATTGGTTCCTGTAACCCCTGGGCTCCCATGGAACCCAAATTCTGAATAGCCCTTAAAATGTTATCTGTTCTTCACATTCAAC
>JAWPHD010020679.1:0-30920 GCA_037043455.1 Cyrtodaria siliqua | reverse complement strand
GTACAACTAGGCTTGGTACTGATCATCCCTGAAAAATTTCAATGAAATTTGGCCAAATGAAGGCCCTTTCTTCTTAATGAGGCCAAAATATAGCATATTTCAGAAAATAAATTAAAAGTGTGGTAAAGTTTGGTAAAGATAGATGAAAAATTTAGGCCCTATTGTCTTAACGAGGCAAAATATAGCATTTTGAACTAAATCAAGGGCCATAACTCCACCGATACTGGTCCGTTCTGGCTGGTTTTCCAACTTATCCGAGCTTTCATTGATAGTAACAATCTGGTAAAGTTTGGTAAAGATCGAGTGAAAGATGAAGGCCCTATCGGCTTAACGAGGCAAAATATAGCATTTTTTAACTAAATCAAGGGCCATAACTCTGCTGTTAATAGTCCCATCTAGCTGGTTTTCGAACTTGTTCGAGCCTTCATTAATATTAACAATCTGTGCAAGTTTGGTAAAGATCAAATAATAAATGAAGGAGCTAGAGTGTTAACAAGGCTTAATATGGCATTTTTCAGCAAAACAAGGGCCATAACTCCATTGAAATTATTTCGATCTTGCCGGTTTTCAAACTTGTTTGAGCTTTTATTGATATAAAGACACTGGCAAAGTTAAGTAAAGATCCGATTAATATTGAAGGCCCTAGAGTGTTCACAAGGCGGAAAATAGCATTTTTCAGAAAAAACAAGGGCCATAACTCCGGCGTTACTGATCCGATTTAGCTGGTTTTCGCACTTGTTCGAGCTTTCATTGATATTAACAAACTGTGCAAGTTTGGTTAAGATCAAATAATAAATGAAGGTGCTAGAGTGTTCACAAGGCAGAAAATGGCATTTTTCAGAAAAAACAAGGGCCATAACTCTAGTGTTATTGATCCGATTTGGCTGGTTTTCGAACTTGTCCGAGCTTTCATTGATATTAACAATCTGTGCAAGTTTGGTAAAGATCAAATAATAAATGAAGGTGCTAGAGTGTTCACAAGGCTTAATATGGCATTTTTCAGCAAAACAAGGGCCATAACTCCGGTGAAATTATTCCGATCTGGCTGGTTTTCGAACTTGTCCGAGCTTTCATTGATATTAACAACCTGTTAAAGTTTGGTAAAGATCGGATGAAAAATAAAGGCCCAAGAGTTGTCACAAGACAAAAGTTAACGACGGACGACGGACAACTCGCCATCCCATAAAAATAAAGATGTAACCAAGTTAAACAGAACGCAACATATGATCATTAAAAATGTCCAAGGCTTCCGAAAACAAACACGGTCTGACATGTGTGAATCTCTAGTTGGCCAATTCAGTATTATGTTCGAAGTAGATAAAAGGAAATTATCGTTCCTACATACGTTAACTAGTCTCCCCCAGTCGTGACTTTGCAAGAAAATTTTCCTGAGAAGACTATACTTATTCCTATGTACCAACAACCCTAACCAGTTAGGGTATACAACTTGCTGCAACACCTCAATACCAGTCCTAGTGCCTGTACTTTTTTACCACCTAAATATACATGGAAACGAATCTTCAAACTATCAATAAGCGTATATGAAAACGTACACTTAAGACAGAGGATGGCAATAGATAACGATTTTGCTCGTTTTAAACTATTGCAAAATTCTTATAATAATGCCATAGTATGGTCACTGCCCAAAACGCCAGTGAATTAGATCTATGCAACTTCATTGCAAACGTCATGGTTACCAAACCATACGATTATCCCAACGTGTGCCCCGAATGTGAATCAATATACACTGATCCTAATAGTCATGCCATAGCTTCCTGCTTATGTACAGGATCATTAAGAGCGGATTTTCTTAACAGCTCGGATGATAATAACGTACATCTTCTTATAAATACAGATGACAAGGATTTTATTCAAATTCTCTTAGGGCGCGAGATGCCAAAAGAGCTGACAGAAGGTAATAGACAATCCTTCATTCGATCCTTTAAATTTATTAAAAAGGCTATAAATGCTTTTCAAACCGGACATTACATTTTTATCAAACCAGAACTTCCACAAAGTGGTTAGAGTTCACGCTTTTCAATGAATCTACCAATTGACGGTTTAGATTGTTCACATTTCCCCCGAGTAATCATTATCTTCATATATCATATCATATCAGGTTAGATATAGATGTACCTCACAGACAGCATATTTTCATAAATCACATACTATTGCATAATGTGATTCTCCCTCTTATTTGTAACCCTTTTTTTTCGTTTCTTTCATTGCTATTGTATAAATGTAATCTGTATTAATCTTGTATGTATTATGTATATGTAATCTCATTCACTGAGGAAATAAAGTATTGAATTGAATTCTATTATCAATTTACAAACTGCATTTAAACAACTGAATGTTGTTTAACGGCTCATCAACACAGTATAGGTTATTTAGAGCCACCCCAGGGAGAGGGGAAGGATACATAGGATTCCGGGAACCGTGCCCTACTCTTATTATCGATTAGATTCCTATGGTTCTTTAATGTGCTCGGGGATAGACCGATACACGGGACCGCCCAGTTTACGTCCCCATTTGACGGACGAGGCTAAGGGAAAGTGTCTTGCCCAAGAACACACCGACGGAACTCAGTGGCACCACGGAGGAATGAACCCGGGGCCTCTGGTTACAAATCCGCCATGCTACCGACTGCGCCACGCCAGCCCTCTCATTTAAACAAAGTTACATTCATCTTTGAAGACGATAAATATTTTACATTTCCTACAGTATGTGTATGCACATTAGCCTGTACTTAAAACTCATATGAACTAGAACTGAAGGTGATGAATACCCAAATTAAATTTGAAGTCAAATAAAGGGCCATAATTGTGTAATAAATCAGGCAATCAACAATGGGTGATGTAGAGGGACATAAGGTCATCAGTTGTTATGTTTATATGAAGTTTGGGAACAACCCATTCAAAAGTGTTTGAGAAATTTCAAGTAATGAAAATGTGTTACGGGACGCAACGCGACGAGACAAAAATGTGTTACGTGGCGCGATTCCACTTCACTTTGTGAAAGCGGGCGTATAATTATATTTTGTATCATAAACAACAGGTCAATGACCTTGAAGCTCTACTGATTGATTTTGATTTCAGGAAGTAGTCGCTACAGACTTGTTTTTTGAAAATCTATTTTTAACCGTGGCGGCCATCTTGAATTTCCGGCCGACCTGAAATTTTGCTAGGATCAATTAGACATTAAGAGCAACATTCCTGTGAAGTTTCATGAAAATCCGTCAAGTAGTTTCAGAGGAGTAGTCGCTACAAGTTTTCATTATATAACTCTTTGTAAACAAAGATGGCCGCTGGTAGCCATGTTTAACTTCAAATCAAAACGATTTTCGACAAGGACCAACATCATGTCATACTGATCATTTGAGAAAAAGTCCCATATCAATATCTCTTATAGTTTTCAAGAAGTAGTCGCTACAAACTTATTTATTTTAAATCTATTTTTAGCTGTGGCGGCCATCTTGAATTTCAGGCCGACCTGAAATTTTTCTAGGATCAACTAGACATCAAGAGCAACATTCCTGTGAAGTTTCATGAACATCCGTCAAGTAGTTTCAGAGGAGTAGTTGCTACAAGTTTTTACTATATAACTCTATGTAACCAAAGATGGCCACTGGCAGCCATGTTTAACGTCGAATCAAAATAATTTTCCACAAGGATCAACATCATCTCATGCTGATCATTTTAGAAAAAGTCCCATATCAATATCACTTATAGTTTTCAAGAAGTAGTCGCTACAAACATATTTTTTAAAAATCTATTTTTAGCTGTGACGGCCATCTTGAATTTCTGGCAGATCTGAAATTTTGCAAGGATCAATTAGACATCAAGAGCAACATTCCTGTAAAGTTTCATGACAATCCATCAAGTAGTTTCAGTAGTCGCTACAAGTTTTTACTATATAACTCTATGTAAACAAAGATGGCCGCTGGCAGCCATGTTTAACGTTGAATCAAAACGATTTTTGACAAGGATCAACATCATGTCATGCTGATCATTTTAGAAAAAGTCCCATATCAATACCACTTATAGTTTTCAAGAAGTAGTCGCTACAAACTTGTATTTTAAAACTCTATTTTTAGCTTT
The DNA here is from genome assembly GCA_037043455.1 of Cyrtodaria siliqua. Lineage (NCBI taxonomy): Eukaryota > Metazoa > Mollusca > Bivalvia > Adapedonta > Hiatellidae > Cyrtodaria > Cyrtodaria siliqua. Next base: position 26,820 of record JAWPHD010020679.1, on the reverse strand, counting down.
GGCGGCCATCTTGGATTTCACATCAACATGAATTTTGCTAGAATCAACTAGACTTTATGGGCAACATTTCTGTAAAGTTTCATGAATATCCATCCAGCAGTTTCAGAGGAGTTGTCGCTACAAATAAAAGTTTACGGACAGACAGACTGACATACAGACGGACGGACGGACGACGGACGCCGCACCACGGCAAAATGAGTCCCAATTTACCATAAATCGTTTCGAATCTTTACCTTAAGTCTTAAAGGAGATGCAGAGCAGAGGATTTTTCTTGATTTTCATATTTTTTTCATTTATTCATTTCCTTTAAACAATTTGTTGTGTATTTCATGTTCTTCAGTTCGGTATAACTATATTGCACAAAAGAAAAACTTTCTTGATTAAAAATCTAAATAATGTCCGAGTTATTCATTCTAGATAACTGATATTTACTTAGTGTTCTTACAACAATCAACATTTAACAGTCTTGAAGTTGGTCAACATCCGAGTCACTGAGCTGCACTACTTTATCAGTCAAATGATTGGACAATACAGATTAAAGGTGGATTACTCACAATACAAAGGCCATTATATTACATGCACATTAAAAGTGTTTCAAACTGTAAAATATAACAAACATGTGACAAGCTTGTACACACACACACACACACACACACACACACACACACATATATATATATAAACCATTTTTACATCCCATAAATCACTCCGATTAAAACTTCAACATTCACATTTAGGGCATAAGCAATTTATGGGCGGTATTCGAGTGATATTCACCATCGAAATACTTCTTGAATGCCAATAGGTTCCAAAAACAAGTTCAAAGTGTGATCGGTGGAGATACCTGCACCAACTATCGACAGGAGAAAAGTTCTAGCCGCTATTATAAATTTACATTATCAAAAGGCAAATTGTATTCTACATGTCAGAAGTATAAATATGCCTACACGGAAACACATTCCCCGATTTTTGAAAAAATCTCTTTGTTCTTGTTACTCTCGTTTGTTGATGAAAACCACGCTTTCGCTCCTTCTCGGAAGTGGCTTTCGCTCAATTTTCATTGGGCCAAAAAACAAGAGGGCCAAGATGGCCTTAAATCGATCACCTGAGTACTGGCACATTATCGAACTTCTTCAAATCTTATGGTCATATACAATCTGTGCAAGTTTAGTTAAGATTGTTCAAGAAATGTGGGCTCTGTTGTGTATAACAACATTGATATAAAGACCTTGACAACGTTTGGTACATATCAAATACAAAATGAAGGTGCTATAGTGTAACACCTTGGGCAGGGCCAAATGTGACCCCCAGGGCTACATGTAATATATGAGAGCTTTGTGGTTTCAGAGAAGAAGATTTTTTAAGTTTTTCCCTATACAAGTCTATGTTAAACATGACCCCTGGGGCAGGGCCAAATGTGACCCTACGGTTACCATTTGAACAAACTTGGTAAAGGACCATAAGAGTATAGTAAATGCAAAATATTAAACCTATGGCTCTTGTAGTTCCAGAGAAGAAGATTTTAATGTGTTTCCTATATAAGACTATGTTAAACTGTGACCCACGGGGCGGGGTCAAATTTGACCCCAGGGTCACCATTTGAACAAACTTGGTAGAGGACCATAATCTTATAGTAAATGCAAAATATTAAACCTCTGGCTCTTGCAGTTTCAGAGAAGATTTTTTTCCCCCTATATATATAAGTCTATGTAAAACTGTGAACCCCGGGGCGTGGCCAAATTTGACACCAGGGTCACCATTTGAACAAACTTGGTAGAGGACATTAAGCTTATAGCAAATGCAAAATATTAAACCTCTGGCTCTTGCAGTTCCAGAAAAGAAGATTTTTTACAGTTCTTCCCTGTACAAGCCTATGTAAAACTGTGACCCCCGGGGCGGGGCCAAATGTGACCCCAGGGTCACCATTGGAACAAAATTGGTTGAGGACCATAAGCTTATAGCAAATGCAAAATATTAAACCTCTGGCTCTTGCAGTTTCAGAGAAGAAGATTTTTTAAGTTTTTCCCTATACATGTTTATGTAAAACATGTGACCCTTGGGGCGGGGTCAAATGTGACCCGAGGGTCACCATTTGAACAAAATTGGTGAAGAACCATAAGCTTATAGTAAATGCAAAATATTAAACCTCTGGCTCTTGGAGTTTCGGAGAAGAAGATTTTTTAAGTTTTTCCCTATACATGTCTATGTAAAACATGTGACCCTTGGGGCAGGGCCAAATGTGACCCCAGAGTCACCATTTGAACAAACTTGGTAAAGGATCATAAGCTTATAGTAAATGCAAAATATCAAACCTCTGGCTCTTGTAGTTTCTGAGAAGAAGATTTTTAAAAAAAAAATCCTATATCAGTCTATGTAAAACTGCGACCCTCGGGGCGGGAACAAATTTGACCCCAGGGTCACCATTTGAACAAATTTAGTAGAGGACCATAAGCTGATGCTACATGTAATACATGAGAGCTCTGTCCCATGTGGTTCCAAAGAAGAAGATTTTTTTCAGTTTTTCCCTATACAAGCCTATGTAAAACTGTGACCCCCAGGGTGGGGCCAAATGTGACCCTGGGGTCACCATTTGAACAAACTTGGTAGGGGACCATAAGCTTATAGCAAATGCAAAATATTAAACCTCTGGCTCTTGCAGTTTCAGAGAAGAAAATTGTTTAAGTTTTTCCCTATACATGTCTATGTAAAACATGTGACGCTTGGGGCGGGGTCAAATGTGCCCCGAGGGTCATCATTTGAACAAACTTGGTAAAGGACCATAAGCTGATGCTACATGTAATACATGAGATCTCTGTGCCTTGTGGTTTCAGAGAAGAAGATTTTTTAAAGTTTTTTTCTATATGTCTATATGAAAAACATGTAAAATCTCAATATACAAACTTTGGACCCCCAGGGAACTGCCATTTTTGAACCCGGGGACTTCATTTGAACAAACTTGATAGTCTAGGCGTTGACGATCATTTAAAAAGAAAAACTGTTGAAATCTGTCCAGCAGTTCTGGAAAAGATTTTTTAAGGTTTCGACCATATATGGAAATGGCGGCCATCTTGGATGTTTCTTTGAACTAATTTTAACAAATGTAAAAAGCATTCATCTAAGGATCATCCATGTGAAGTTTGGTCAAAATTAGCCAAGCGGTTTCTGAGGAGTAGTCGTTTGAAGAAAAGTTAACGACGGACGACGGACGGACGACGGACGCAGAGTGATCCCAATAGATCACCTTGAGCCTTCGGCTCAGGTGATCTAAAAAATACCTGTGTTTCTGGTGGCCCGACCGACCCTATTCTGATGATTTATCACAATATATCGAGGTAAACTGACATCACAGAGAAACTTTCAGCTGTATCATCAACTTGTATGGGGTTTATGAGATAAATACATGCAGAATCTCACAATGTCTTGCTCCAAAAAAAAAAAAGAAAATGCCTACCTACCGACCCTATTTTTTTAGAGCATGCAATAGGAAACACGCCTATTTTTTTTTTTGGCCTTGTTCTCCTTTTGGTTGTGGAGCGAATGTTTACCAGGCGTGTAATAGTAGTGTAGGGCTCTAAGCAAAATGCAAAGGGGGCGCTATTATAAAGTTAAACAAGAAATGTCACTGTAAGTGACAAATGCCCCCGAAGTGGTTTTGACCTTTGACCTCTAAGCGTGACCTTGACCTTGGAGCCACGGACCTGGATTTTGCTCGCAACATGTTGTATTAGTGTGGTGAGCACTTGTGCCAAGTTATTTCAAAATCCGTACATGAATGTCAAAGAGAATTAACCGAACACGAAAGCACTTCTTTTTTAACCTTTGACCTCTAAGTGTGACCTTGACCTTGGAGCCGCGGACCTGGACTTTGCTCGCAACACGTTTTATTGCTGTGGTGAGCACTTGTGCCAAGTTATTTGAAAATCCGTCCAGATATGTCAGAGTTATTGACCGTACACGATTATACACTGACTGACGGTGCGACTACTATATGCCCCACTTTGGGGGCATAAAAAAAACTGAATACACATATCTTGACAAGAATTATAAGAATAAGCAATTATAACTCTAATTTAAATCAAGACAGAGTTCGTGTTTTTGAACTCTGCACTTCCTCTCAATGCCCTCTATCATTGTGTCAATGTCTCTATGATGTTGTCAAATGATGCCAAATATATATGTGAAGTTTCAATCCATTACGTGAAATAGATTCCAAGATACAAGCTTATATATACATAGAGACTATTATGTCAGTGCCTTTTACTATCAAGTTTATTAGACGAGGCTTAGAAAACGAGCCATTCTTCGTTTTCGTGCCGACCCTAATAAACTTGATAGTAAAAGACACTTACATAATATTCTATTTATCATGTAGATTATCCACATTACTATTATCACCTATTTCTCAGAATGTTACGCTTATCGAGGATGCCGCCATGTTGTTGTTTTTTGTTTGTTTTATGACGTCAGGCAACGTTACGTGCAGGACGTCAGATAACGTTACGTACAATAAACACCATGGGATTCCGCATTGATTTGATCTATTGGTCAACTTGCCTAATAAAGCAAAATGTATTAGGTCACCCCTTTATTAGGCAGAAAAGTGCAAAAAACTTTAACCAGCTCACACAAACTTTAATCAAATGTTTCTAAGTACAAAAGGGGTCACACTTTCGTTAAAATAAAAGCATAAGTTATAAAACTATTCTTATGGTGTTGGCTTATGATGTCGAACGCATGTGTCAAGTATCAACCCTTTGTTAAGTTGGTTCCAAGATACAAGCTTACATACAAAACTTTAACCAGGGGAAGCAAGACGATTCAGTGATGAAATTAGCTTTTTTTTTTTTTTACAAACGCATGATTTAACCCTTAACGCGCTACATATTTATAACGGACTGTTCTTTCTTTGAATTAAGACCATTCCATGAAAACGACGGATGATTGCCAAACGCAGGCGACACAAAAATACTATTACTTGTAAATTTTAAGTCACAACCCCTGAAAAGCCTCAATTACCCACTTTAACCCTTAACCCGCCACATATATATTATGGACTGTTCTTTCTTTGAATTAAGACGATTCCATTTATGACAAAGGGGTGTTTTGGGGGAAAATGACTGATCAGCAGCCAGACATTGTAAACCCTTACAGGCTGATCTGGGTTTACAACGGACACAAATGCTATTGTAGTCACCTTTAGCAGGCTAAGGGTTAATAAACAACCAGGCATTTATTAAAAGAAATATCACATGTAGTGTTACTTCTAAGGAAAGTATCAGCAAAATAATGCAATTTCCTGCATGTTGATGAATGGCTCAGTGTTATACATGAATGAATCAGTGTTATACATAAATACATGTAGCCTGAAGTTGTTTACTTCAGTGTTCCCACACACAGCATAATTACCAACCTTGATGCATTTAATATACAAATAAGACTCTCACAAAAACAAACTGATGAATGAATTGCATGACAAGTGATAATCAGCCTTGTATTAGAAATGATCAACAACCTTGTGATGTGCTACAATCCCCACACAAAATATTCAGTGTTTATAACAAACCAGTCTAATGAGACATTGTCATATCCGGACTTGTGGTTTTTCCGTTTAACTATACTACCTGTATTTATAACGATGACCATCTAGCATTAAATATATTTAGTCCTAAATGTAAATTATAATCTTCACGTTATCTTTCTCATTTTTTTTAAAGGGATTGGAGGCAACCTGGAAGAGGGATTGACTGCAATCAAATCCAATGAGAACTCTCGTAATGTGTGTTAGTTTCATATGAAATGTGCATACAGTATGCATTAAATTAGCCGCACATTACCTTTTATTAAAAATGTATGATCTAAAAAATCTCCACAACTCATCTTGTTTTTGTTGCTGAATCACAAGTCTTCATTAAAAGGGGGTTACACTGCTAACAGACTTCGTAAAATATAATTCAAATAAAGTGTAATTTGATCCATATTAAGAGCCTTTAAACACCGTCACATGCAGAGGGGTAGGACCCCACATTCATATTCATTTTGTCATTTTTTGTTCATGCTCATTAAAGGTCTTCATCATGACCCCTGCATTGTTTCAGGTGCCATCTCGCTCACATCACTAAGAGCAGTGGCAGAAAAACAATAACGTGGCTCCAGCGTAAATGGAGTTTCTACGATAGAATTTGCAGCAACTCTGCAGTTCAGGGTGAGAAGGTTCTAGGCCCATTTTCCATATTTTATCTCGATGTACATGGAAGATGAGCCTGGCGTGTTCATGCCTTTTAGGCGCCATATAACCTTTTCATGTGTTGGTGCGCCTTAAAACCCCAATTCATTATGGTTTGATTTGTTTTCGTATTTGGACTCTTCCAGATTTTCTCCAGTCCCTTTAAAGGACATATCATATTAAATGAGTGTCGTGCGATGTATTTTTAACCAGTTCAACTAAGTATGTGAAGCACAATATAATGAATTGAATTGGTTATATGGCGCCTAACAAGAATGAACATGCCAGGCTCATCTCCAAAAATATGGAGAATGGGCCTAGAACATTCTCACCTGCAGAACTGCTGCAAATTCTATTGTAGACACTCCATTTACGCTGGAGCCACGTTTATTGTTTTTCTGCCACTGCTCTAGTGATTTGAGCGAGATGGCACCTGAAAACAATGCAGGGCTCATGATGGAGATCTTTAATGGGCATGAGCAAAAAATGATAAAATGAACATGAATTTGAGGTGGGGGGTTCTACCCCTCTGCCTATCCCTCTTACGGGATCTGCAGTGGCACAATCCACCTGAGGATATTAGTGAGTAGATTCTAAGAATGTCATTGCCTGACATAAGTTACATGGTGCCCCTTCTGTTGGGTGCCAGTAGATTTTATAGACTCCTGGGCAGGTAGCTAGCTGCCTAAAAAAAATACACTAAAAATTCAATTTAATCTTTGACCTCCAAATATGACCTTGACCTTTAAGGTACAAACCTGATTATGGTGTTAGCACCATGCTTTTCAGGTCTAAAATGTAAGTTCACTATATAGTTTAAATGAAATCTAGATTAAAACTCTTTTATTAACATTTGTGCATAATCTAGGGTAGCACAAATTACAGACTACTTTCTTGTAAGGAGTTATTTTTAGGATCATTCATTATGTTTTGTATCTTTAAAATAGAAAATAATATGTGTCTTTTAGTTTTTAAATTAGACCCATAGACCACCAAAAAAAAGCCTGATGTACCCTCTGTAATGGATCAGTCTTGTCATATAATAACAAGACAATCAACAGTCATGTTATACTCGATCTGCCTAAGTTATTGGGAAAGTAGAAATAGTCCATTTCGATAAGCAATCAGCTGGATCAGTAACAAACCAAATAACTAACAATATAAATCATCAAAATGATATTTTTAATAACACTTACATGTAAAATGATCCTTCCATACCAACTGCCAAGTTCCTTTCTGTATGTACTGCAGTAAAAAGTATTTATTGACCCCAAGAGTAAACAAACTGATACTGTACTATAACTTGTCTCTCGCTCTGAAAAAGATGAAAACTATACAAACATATGGTCAGCTGCTGTTGATAATCAATGTTTAATGTTGTCAATTATCTTCCCAACAATGCCTACTCAAGTCCCAAATGTCTCCTAGCTACCAAACAAGGCTCAGATCTCCTACTTTGCACTCCTAAACTCCTATCTGCCCCTTCTAAATTACTCCTAGTGGCCCTGCCAAACAACTCCACCTACCTGCCACTTCCAAATTACTCCTCCTAAATAACTCCTCCTACCTGCCACTTCCAAATTACTCTTCCTACTTTCACCTTCCAAATTACTCCTTCTACCTGTTCCAACCAATGTACACCTCATACTTGCCCCTTCCAATTTTTTCCTCATACCTGCCCATTCTAAATTACTTTTCCTACCTGCCCCTTCCAAATGACTCCTTCTACGTGCCTCTTCCAAATTACTCCTCCTATCTGGCCCTCCCAAATTACTCCTCCTACTTGCCCATCCCAAATTACTCATCCTTCCAAATTAGTCCTACCTGACATCCCAAATTACTCCTCCTACCTGCCCCTTCCAAATATCACACAGCTGCCCATCCCAAACTGTCACTTCCAAATAACACCTAGCTGCCTCCCAATTAACTCCTCCTACCTGCTACATCCGAATTACTCATCCTACCTGCCCCTCCCAAATTATTCATCCTACATGCCCCTTCTAAATTACTATTCCTGCTTTCACCTTCCAAATTTCTCCTACCTGTTCCAACCAATTTACACCTCCTACTTGCCACTTCCAAATAACTCCTCCTACCTGACCATTCCAAATTACTCCTACCTCTCCATTCCTAATTACTCCTCCTACCAGCCCATTCCAAATTACGCCTCCTACCTGCACCTTCCAATTTATGCCCATTACCTGCACATCCCTAATTACCCCTCCTACCTGCCCATCCCTAATTACCCCTCCTACCTGCCCCTTCCAAATTACTCCTCCTACCTGCCCCTTCCAAATTACTCCTCCTACCTACCTCTCCTGTATTACTCTCATACCTGCCCATTCCAAATAACTCCTCCTACCTGCCCATTCCAAATTACTACTATCTGCCCCTTCCAATGTATGCCCCCTACTTGCACATTCCAAATTACTCCACCTACCTGACCATCCCTAATTACTCCTCCTACCTGCCCCTTCCAAATTACTCCTCCTACCTCCCCCTCCCTATTACCCCTCCTACCTGCCTATTCCAAATTACTCAACATGTTTCAACCAATTAACACCTCCTACTTACCCATTCCAAATTACTCTTCCAACCTGCCCACTCCAAATAACGCATCCTACCCGCGCATTCCAAATTACTCCTCCAACCTGCCCCCTCCAAATAAAGCATCCTACCTGCGCATTCCAAATTACTCCTCCAACCTGCCCTCTCCAAATAACGCATCCTACCTGCGCATTCCAAATTACTCCTCCAACCTGCCCACTCCAAATAACGCATCCTACCTGCGCATTCCAAATTACTCCTCCAACCTGCCCACTCCAAATAACGCATCCTACCTGCGCATTCCAAATTACTCCTCCAACCTGCCCACTCCAAATAACGCATCCTACCTGCGCATTCCAAATTATGCCTCCTACATGCCCACTCCAAATCACGCATCCTACCTGCGCATTCCAAATTATGCCTCCTACATGCCCACTCCAAATAACGCATCCTACCTGCGCATTCCAAATTAGGCCTCCTACATGCCCTCTCCAAATAACGCATCCTACCTGCGCATTCCAAATTACTCCTCCTACATGCCCACTCCAAATAACGCATCCTACCTGCGCATTCCACATTACTCCTCCAACCTGCCCACTCCAAATAACGCATCCTACCTGCGCATTCCAAATTAGGCCTCCTACATGCCCACTCCAAATAACGCATCCTACCTGCGCATTCCAAATTACGCCTCCTACATGCCCCTTCCAATTAATGCTTCTTACCTGCGCATTCCAAATTACTCCAACTACCTGACCATCCCTAATTACTCCTCCTACCTGCCCCTTCCAAATTACTCCTCCTACCTGCCCCTCCTTGACCTTGACCTACTGACCCCAAAAACAATCGGGTTCCTCCTCTCACCTAGAGCAATGTACCTAAGATGTAGGTGTTATTGTTTCGAAGTTATCGTCCGGAATGCATATTTCCATATATAGTCACTGTGACCTTGACCTTTGACCTACAGACCCCAAAAACAATAGGGATCCTCCTCTCACCTAGGGCAATGTACCTGTGAAGTTTCATGAGTGTAGGTGTTATGGTTTCGAATTTTAAAATCGTCCGGAATCCATATTTTCATATAAGGTCACTGTGACCTTGACTTTTGACCTAAAATCAATAGAGTTTGTCCTCTCACCTAGGGCAATGTACCCATGAAGTTTCATGAAGGTGGGTCTCATGCTTTTGCCGTTATCATGCGGAATGCAATTGTTTACGGATAGACATACGGACGGACAATCCCATACCATAATATGTTTAAGGGTTTTCAAAAGAAAGGGACATTTTTGGGGAAAAAAATAATTTTTGGATTACAAAGGATGGCAACAATGGAGAGGAGCAGAATATGCATGCATCAACGTCATGACTAGTCAGTCTCTGTTCATTTAAGTAGAAAGGTTGGTTGCTGCGCTTCTTATCTGTACTCATGGTAAAAAGGTAGTAGCTATTAAAACTGTTTAGTCGAGGTTAAATACATATTCATGGCACATTAGTTTCAAATAAGAGAGCTAGATCTCCAAATAGAATTGTATTTAATGAAACGTTGCAAAGTGGTATTAGTGTGTTCAACAGTCGCGTGGGGATGTTGTCATAAAGGTGACAGAAATTTAAAGAAGAAATTAGATGCCTCATTTAGTCACGATTCACTAACGATGACAGGTACTGGGGTGTTAATCCATTATTCATTTTATAGAAAAGGATAAGTTTGTTTATATAAGAGAGATTCCGAGCATACCTCTTGGTTTAAGTTATGTAGTGACAAAGCTACATAGATGTACCTGTGGCAATTCTTGCAGCTTGATTATGTATTTTGTGAAGTTCAGTTTTTTGGTAATGGGTACAGTTATCCTATATGACGTCAGCATATTCTAAAAGATGTGTATCAGCATATTCTAAAAGATGTGTATATTATTTCTAATGATTTCCGATCTAGATGATATTTTGACCTTCTCATACTCATAATGTTAATTCTTGGCCATGCTTTAGATTTAATATAATTGATACGTGCGTGCCAGCTACAACCATTTGATAAAAAAAATACAAAATGCTTTAAATATGGGAATTAACTTCATTAATGTGTCAGTCTAGTATGATCAGAGGTGGTTGAATGGATTTGCTTCGTTTATGGGAAATAATTAATGATTCTGTTTTTGTAAGATTAAATGTTACAAACCATTTGTTTGACGACTCGACAATTTTTGATATATATCAGAGTTAATTGTATTTGCAGAATCAGTGATACTATTATTGTGCTCTACAATAATATACAGACTAGTGTCATGTGTTAAAACTTAAAAGCAATGTCAATAACAATGTTATTAATGTACACAAGAAAAAGTAAGGGCCCTAGAATTTATCCTTGAGAAACACTTGCATTAATACTGTTCCATTTAGATTTGATTCCAGGAATGACAACCGTTTGGATTTGTTTTCCATCTCATAGTATGCTACTATACTGGAGTATACAGAATGTAAATGTTTTAATTGCTGGTATGACTTCTTCAAGGCCTCCTCTGGCCAATTTTTTTCTTGCGCCACCACTTGTGTCAAACGAAAAAAGTTGGAGCCAAATTGGAGAAACTGGAGCCATTTGGCTCTAATGGCCTGAGCCATATTACTTCTAGAATTTTATGTATATTTTAAATGTGTTTGTTAACGTGAGCATAGTACACTAATGTGGTAGGGAACTCATCAATAAGTAATATGTGATTTAGAATGACATTGTTACACATAGCTTTTTTAACATATAATATTGTATACATGCAGTGTTGCAAGCAAATGTCTGAGTTGTTCAAAGTCAGGGCTTTCCCCGAGGACTTTTTTTAAAGGAGTGATGGCATTTTTGCGTTGAAATGGAATGGGCGTGTGAACGGAGAGTGGCGTTGATTGGGGGGTGGGGAGTGTCACCCCTAATATTTTTTTTAATGTCTGTTGAAAATAGAGATTTGATTTATATCTGGTACACTAAAGGATGAAATGAATAAAAGCAAAAAATATAAATAATAATTATTTATATATATTTTTTCATTATTATAAAAAGTTATAATAAGCAACAATAAGTAGACTAGCAAAGCAGTTACTGTTTCTGACCCCCAAATATCTGGAATGTTCCACTTTTTTGGTTAAATAAACTAGCTGAAACAAATGACAGCAGGAATCATACACAGAGGCTTACATTTGATTAAGATGTATAGGCCTATATATCAGTAACAAGTTCAGAACCTTCTGTTTTTTCGTATTTCCGGAACCGCGAAAACCTATGACATTCACTTATCGCTACATTTTTTTAAACTTATTTTGAAAAGATGAACTACATGTACCATATATATTAAAAACATATTTTGGCAATGAAATACACATAAAACCTTATCAATAAACCAGTGTTTCGTGTAAAATGTTTGCATTTTTTGGTGAAATCCAGATGCAGACACCTCGCACCGTTTGAATGTGTCGACGTGCCGTAAAACACCATTCATTCTTTCATTTTGATTGTCGTGAAACAAAACGAAAGCCAAACAAATATCACATGGGTCTTGTCAATCATGTCAAATATGTAAATCAATGAGATGTTAATTTCTATTTGATTGGTTAGAACCTGATGGGGCTAGATATTATTCAGAAAGGTGTAGTTATGGTTGGAAGGTGTTGCATGACATACTTGATTATCCACGAGGCAAAAACGACAGTAATCAGTTGCTATTTAGGGATTAAGTTAATTACCGGAACAGTAAAGGTTATCAGTTATGTTTGTTTATTCACGGTAAAATGCTTGCGCGTGGTAAGTGTCAATTGGTTGGTTATCGTTTTTTTTCTACAGTCAATGTACATATACACTCGTCTAGGTGATTAGTGTAGAGGTCTATTTGTAACAGGGCGCTTACGGCATAGAAATTTTAAAAAATGGCTTTTCGTCAATTTTGATGTCGCCAAAGTTTGAAATTTAGAGCCCTTTTCTATTGTCTTTCGCCATTGGCGATGCTCAGAGGAGGGCCTGCTTCTTGCACTGTTGAGTACACATTGTGATATATAGTACCGAACACAGATGTAAATTCATAACTTTCACATCCTGCCATTAGTTACAATTTTTCGAGATGTTGAGATATTCAGTAGATGAAAATAAATGGATTTTAGACTCTGACTGTATCCTCAATATCTATATAATTTATGGTCTGTTTTTTTTTCTGGCCGTTAGATTTGACTTTATTGAAACTAGGAAACATTTGCATGGCTGAATGATGGTTTTATTTACCAAATTGAAAGTGAAAGTAGAATACATCATTACATGTAAGAGGTGTCTAAATGCATGGTGGCAACACAGATCTCTTTTTTTCTTTTCTTATATTTCCCATGGGCCGTGACCGTAGGATTTGTCAGCAGTTTTCTAGAGAGGAATGACATACCTTTAAGAAAACATAACTTAATTTTTTTTTGCCAAAGTTTTTGTGTTTTTTTTTTTTACTTCCACTTCCGGTACGCCTTACGAAAGTATTACACAATAATCGATAATGTTTTACCTGCCAGATAATAGTGGTTTCATAATAGTAACTGACGACATAATTTATAGCCCGTATCAGTCACATTTTTTCATTTGACACCAACATTTTAGAACGTTTAAATACGCTTTTTTGTATAACAATTAGAAACTATAATTACCTGTCTGAGTGTATGCCTTTAGGTATGTCTTTCGCAACTAGGAAGTGGAAATTGAAATATTTTGGTCGAGTTCGTTTTTTTGTTGACAATATTGGTGATACATGATTTTCGCATTTGCGTGATAGTCGCAATTTCACGGTAAGTGATTTTTAATCAGGTTCACGGGGAAAAAATCCACCAAAGTTCTCGATTCTCAGGGCGGATATCAATCTCTACACAGAGTTGTCGTTCCTTGCATACACATACATGACAATAATATGAACTAAGGTAAAACCTTGAGGCGAGCACAGAAAATGTGAAAAGTAAATTTTAAACAGATAAAACTCAATGAAAGAACAATACAAATAACTTGTCAAACAATAATGAGATCCTCTCAGGCGTTTTGGGGGAAATGGCCATTTATATTTGGTGAACAAGGGAACAATGGCTGTTATTTTCAGGGGAAAAGAGAACATTGACACATACTTTTAGGGAACAATGCAACATGACTTTACAGGAAATAAAATTTTAACATTTAGTATTAATATTAAAAAAAAATCACAAAAAGTTAACATTTCAAACAATATCTTTGTGATGACAGTGTTGTCGCTATAATTACTGTAGGACAGAATGAATTTTGGGGAACATTAGCAAATCTTTTAAACATTAAAAATACTTTTAGGGAGCAGGGGAACATTGGACAAATAATGTTGGGGAACAAAGCAAAATGGTTGTTGGGAACAAGGGAACACTGACTCATATTTTCAGGGAATACAGGAAGATGTACCCCTTCCATTCTCCTGTGGGCCTCAATAATAATAAGAAGAATGAATAAATCATTAAATGCAATGTACAGTTTGAAAGGGGCAAATTGCATTTATCATATTGTTCTTACTGAGGGGACACTGATTAAAACAGGCAAAACTTATGTTCAAAACATTTTTTGATTATGATAATAATGAATTCAAGTATATATACTCAGTCGCAAAAGAAAATTTACACTTTGAAAATTTTACTTTACACCCCTATCCTTTTTATCAAGCAATTCAACCTATTGAAAAAAAATGACAACATGATATTGGCAATAGAATGACAACAACTTTGATACCAAACATGACGTATATTAATTTTGGAATTTATACATTTTATTCTAAAAAAAAATCATTGCACACTTTGTTTCACAACTGAGCTGTATACACTTTCTTTTGCAACTCAGTATAATTAGATTAAAACGTTTTAGACTAGCTTGAAAGAAACTAAACTGCCAACTTTAGCATTTACCTCACTGCTTCAAGTATACACTGTCGTGATATAACTAAACTGAAAGATTGTTAACTTTATACATATACTAGTACATACATTGTTCCAATTGCTTTTTTACATTTTTTTTATTTTGCCAGAAATGTTGATATTTTCTATGTTATTATTTATTTCTATTAAAATATATGCAAACTGTGACCTGTGTATTTAGCCGATAACACTTAATATGATTCACAAATAGATGAGAGATGGGGATAATTGTGTTAATTCTAACACCAAAGTCCATCTGTCCTGATCTTACCTTGAATAAGAACCGTCTGTACAAGCTGGCAAGTTGCATTCACTTCAGTGTATGGGTTTGAAGAAATCCAATCTGTGTGTGACCCAATGGGCTACTCGTAAAAGATGCTAGTGACACCATCCAATGCTGGTTGTAAATGCCTGACAGAATAATGCAACTATCAGTCACAGACAACCATTTAAATATAAACAAAGGATAGATGACTCTTTTCTTGAAGATGTTCAGTGTGATGCAGCCCTTCTGTAGTGTAAATCTCATTTTTGCTTTTCACTGAAAAAGCAGTTCCAGTACATCCTGGTATTTCATCTCTGTTCTGGTTTGTTGTGTTCTGGTGAATCGTACCACTGGTCCATAATTATGTCATAAAACAAATACAACCAAATCTGTTTTAAAATTATATTATGAGGTCATTTTTACCATACCACAGATATGAAGTACAAATCACTATCTGAGTCAAATAAATGAGAACCAGACCATCCGCCATATTTTAAACGATAGGACACCCACCTGTATGGGCACAATAGAATCTGGACTTATGATTGTGTTTAGTGTAATGTATCTATGATATCTACAGTCTATAGTGCTGCCACACTGGAATACCACACCGTAGTACACACAGGTGTGTGTGTGTTGTGTGGGTCGGTCGGTGTGTGTGGGGGGGAGGTATTTTTAAATGAACAAATGTAGAGGGTGAGGACCCAGCCAGCAATCCTATATCTAGCCTTCATTGGCCCGATATTTTTTTTATATCGGACCAGTATCGCAAAAGATTTATATTTGGTGAACACGGGAACAATGGCTGTTATTTTCAGGGGAAAAGAGAACATTGACACATATTTTTAGGGAACAATGGAACATGACTTTACAGGAAATAAAATTTTAACATTTAGTTTTAATATTTAAAAAAAAATCACAAAAAGTTAACATTTCAAACAATATCAGGGGGCGTCCGTGGCCGAGTGGTTAGAGTCTCTGACTTGCAATCACTTGCCCCTCACCGCTGTAGGTTCGATCCCTCAGGGGCCTAGGAATCTTTATGTGATGAAGCTATCCAGCTGGCTTGAGGAACGTCGGTGGTTCTACCCAGGTGCCCGCCCGTGCACGAAAATTGCCCGGAGGGGCACCTGGGGTCTTCCTCCACCAGTGGAAGCTGGAAAGTCGCCATATGACCTTAGCTGTTGGTGCGACTATAAAATCCAATTCAATTCAATTCAAACAATATCTTTGTGATGACAGTGTTGCAGCTATAATTACTGTAGGGCAGAATGAATTTTGGGGAACATTAGCAAATCTTTTAAACATTAAAAGTACTTTTAGAGAACAGGGGAACATTGGACAAATAATGTTGGGGAACAAAGCAAAATAGATGTTGGGAACAAAGGAACACTGACTCATATTTTCAGGGAAAAAGGAAGATGTGCCCCTTCCATCCTCCTGTGGGCCTCAATAATAATAAGAATGAATAAATCATTAAATGCAATGTACAGATTGAAAGGGGCAAATTGCATTTATCATATTGTTCTTACTGAAGGGACACTGATTAAAACAGGCAAAACATATGTTCAAAACGTTTTGTGATTATGATAATAATGAATTCAAGTATATATATACTCAGTCACAAAAGAAAATTTACACTTTGAAAATTTTACTTTACACCCCTATCCTTTTTATCAAGCAATTCAACCTATTGAAAAAAAATGACAACATGATATTGGCAATAGAATGACAACATCTTTGGTACCAAACATGACGTATATTAATTTTGGAATTTATACATTTTATTCAAAAAAAAAATCATTGCACACTTTGTTTCACAACTGAGCTGTATACACTTTCTTTTGCATCTCAGTGTGTATAATTAGATAAAAACGTTTTAGACTAGCTTGAAAGAAACTAAACTGCCAAATTTAGCATTTACCTCACTGCTTCAAGTATACACTGTCGTGATATAACTAAACTGAAAGATTGTTCACTTTATACATATACATACATTGTTCCAATTGCTTTTTTACATTTTTTTTATTTTGCCAGAAATGTTGATATTTTCTATGTTATTATTTATTACTAAATATATGCAAACTATGACCTGTGTATTTAGCCGATAACACTAAATATGATTCACAAATAGATGAGAGATGGGGATAATTGTGTTAATTTTAACACCACAGTCCATCTGTCCTGATCTTACCTTGAATAAGAACAGTCTGTACAAGATGGCAAGTTGCATTCACTTCAGTGTATGGGTTTGAAGAAATCCAATCTGTGTGTGACCCAATGGGCTACTCGTAAAAGATGCTAGTGTCACCATCCAATGCTGGTTGTAAATGCCTGACAGAATAATGCAACTATCAGTCACAGACAACCATTTAAATATAAACAAAGGATAGATGACTCTTTTCTTGAAGATGTTCAGTGTGACGCAGCCCTTCTGAAGTGTAAATCTCATTTTTGCTTTTCACTGAAAAAGCAGTTCCAGTACATCCTGGTGTTTCATCTCTGTTCTGGTCTGTTGTGTTCCGGTGAATTGTACCACTGGTCCATAATTATGCCATAAAACAAATACAAACAAATCCGGTTTTAAAATTCTATAATGAGGTCATTTTTACCATACCACGGATATGAAGTACAAATCACTATCTGAGTCAAATAAATGAGAACCAGACCATTCGCCATATTTTAAACGATAGGACACCCACCTGTATAGGCACAATAGAATCTTGACTTATGATTGTGTTTAGTGTAATGTATCTATGATATCTACAGTCTATAGTGCTGCCACACTGGAATACCACACAGGTGTGTGTGGGTTGGTCGGTGTGTGTGGGGGGAGGTATTTTTAAATGAACAAATGTAGGGGGTGAGGACCCAGCCAGCAATCCTATATCTAGCCTTCATCGGCCCGATATCTTTTTATATCGGACCAGTATCACAAAAGATATCGGCTCGATATCGGCGTGCCCATGGCTTCAAGTCCGACCGATATCTTGTCGGCTACACATCGGTCCAATATCAGTTAGATATCATTTTAGTTTACTATCCATCACCGGTTAGACATCGTTTTAGTTTACTATCCATCATCGGTACAATATCGGTTAGTTATCTATCCAATATGTATCCGATATAGTTTCGACCCGAAGTGGGCCCATTATGACAGATAGACATCAAATTCGTTCTATTGTCACCATCCAGCTACTACAGTATGTAGCTAGAGCATCGGATTACCAATCCAAAATACATGTACATGTATATGTTTCGCAACATACAAGGTTATCGGGCGTTTAACTCCGCCCGATTTTTTTATCAAATCAATTTAATGAATACTGACTACCTTATATACATCTTTTTGTTGGTGCTTATCTGAATTAGCTCGATTGGAAAAATATTCATTAGCAATAAATAAAACTCTTGTGAATGTAGGTAGCATCATTTTGCAATGTAAAAAATGACATTTGTGAGGAATATCTGTTCACATTAACAATAAATATACGATATTCAAAATGACATGTCATTACCTCCCTTTATGGATTTATGGCGTGTTATATCGGACTGACAGCGGCCGGATATATGGTTTCAACTGATACAAACTATGTCGGCCTGACGTTGGCCTGAGATATAATATTATAATAGACAGATTAATGCATTGAACAATCAATTTAGCATGCCATGCAAACAAAAAATTCAAAAAATCGGAAAATATTGAATTAATCGCCTCTACATCGGCCCGACGTCGTTATATCCAACATTTAGCCGACATCTGACCGATATCTTTTTAGCAAATCACAAAAAGAACACACAAACCCAGTCAGCAAGCCTATATCGGACCGATGTTGGACCGATTATGTTTCCTATATGTAGATAAAGGATAGACATCGGGCCTTGCCACTCTGTTACTGTTACCGATATCGGATAGATATCAGTAAATCCGATATCGGTAACAGAGTGGCAGTCTGCATAACGGCTTGATGTCTATGACAAATAACGGATAGACATCGAGCCAATCTGCCGACATTCCGACCAATTAACGATACCTATCCGATATGGCCATGCTGGCTGGGGATTGGTGGGGTGGCTTGTAGTCTAGACTTTTCAGGAGAGGGGGGTCTGTCTGAGGAAACTTTTCCTCTTTTTTTTTCAGGGTTGGGGTGGTGGGGGGGGGGGGGGGGGGGGATATTTTGTAGATTTTTCTAGGGTTTATATCTATCTATCTTCGAATAAGTCAAACCCCTGCTGGGGACCTAGACTTGACGCGCGTCAACTGACAAGACGTGAGTTGAAATAAAGGGCAGGGTTACTACGCTTTGAGGTAGGGTATTCCAATGTACTATATATAGTTCTGGGGAAGAATAGTCTGGGGTAGTCTGAAGAAACGCTTTCCGTTCGCGGCGAGGGTGGTTTGTCCATAAATAACTAATCATTTAAACTTGCTCAGCATCAACTCACAAAAGTGTTAGTACAAAGTGAAAGCAATCCGAGTCTTCCAGAAATTGCCTGAGTTGTCACTAGGCCCCTAGTCGTCTGCAAATAATGTCAATATTTACTAATGTAACGTCACTGATTTTAGCACGCGCCCCTAATTTGCATAATGTGTAAAGTTTCCGGCCAAGACAAGTAAACCTTCATACCGAGTGTTTACAAATAAAAAACCATACTAAATGAATAACTCACATATGCTGCTAGTGTTGTTTAATCATTGTGCGCTCTGCAATTGTTGACATGTTCAGTATATTCCTACATTTGTTGTCATTTTGAAAATTTCCACGGAAACCACATATTTTCTAGAAAGCCTTAGTTTCGCATTTGAACTCTTTAAATATTCTGCTGCACATATTCTATAGGACTTTGTGAAGGAGTCGGAGAGACTTTCAAATTATTTCTGAAACTTTACTCTAACCAATCATAACGGAAACGTTGCACAGAAAACTGTTTTAAAGAAAACAAATCAGAATTTCGAAACTAAAACTCCTATAGTGAGAGCCGGTGTCTGCGTTAGAAATGCTAAAAGCGTGACAACGACGATTTACCATCAAAATCGAGACACATAGATTAGCAATTATCTTCTTTTTTTTTTCTTCTTTTTTTTTCCCCTTTTTTTTCTCCCGTTACCGTAAAGTTCGCTTGCGCTCGAAGTGCCTTCGGCACTTCTCGCTAGCTGTGCTCGCTATAATGGCTCTGGGAGAGATTGGGCGGATACAGGATTTGCGATAAGGGGTGGGGGAGTGTAAAAGGACCGGCTTTCTACTGACTCAAGAGTAACACTCTATTGTCATAACCTAGGGGCTAAACCGAAGTTCACCTATCTCACTATGGAAATGGCTCTACTAGTTAGCCAAAAAAGGGGATGCCAAATTTAGAGTTAGCGAGGTTTGTCTGTATGTGCTACTGACAGTTAAGCCGAGACCTTATAGACAGAAACCACAAGACGTATATAGCTCTACAGCAAAGCTGACTGGGATGGCTTTAGGAGGAAGCTCAGCAATCCTTCCTAACCAACCAAAATGACAAATCGGTCGAGAATCTCTGGATAGAGTTCAAACAATAGGTAAAATCAGGCATTTCCAAGTTTGTCCCCACTAAGACTATAGGTACTAAACCAAACTTACCTTGGAGCATTCAAGATATAAAAAGGCACATAAGAAAAAGAGACAGCTTAATTATATAAAAAAAAGAAAAGAAAACGTCAAAGAAGCTAAAAGACAAAAAACGAACTTACAAAAATCAAAAACACAGTCAAACATTAGATCAAAAAAGCATACAACAACTACCTCCAGGACATTTTAGGAATAAACTCCAACATAGATGATAACACTAATATTTAGTCAACCTTTTCTAGAAAAAAACCATATTCTCTGCTGACGAAGGATGGTCCAATCCAGCTTTACAAGCTAGGTCGGCCTTTTCATTGCCGGTAATATTTACATGGGCTGGGCACCATTTTAAATTAATGGATAAACCCAGTATGTTAAAGTCGTAAAGTAATGTTAATATGTCCGAAGTTAGGTCCGGTCCAGATTTGCTTTTTCTATCTTTAATGGAGGTAAGGCTGGAAAGGGAATCGGAGAAAATAACTGATTTAGTAGGTTTATTTTTGAAAATCCATTTAAGGGACTTAAATATAGCAATAAGCTCGGCAGTAAAAATAGATAGTCCATCAGAGATTCGAATAATTTTGCTAATGTTTTGAGACGGAATTATAAAGGCAGATGCCACGCGTCCTGTGCCAGGGTCCTTTGAACCCACCCGTAAAAATGTTTACATGATAGTTATACTTGTTATCAATATGTTCCATAAAAGCTTGTTTTATAATGGATGGGTTGTCCTGTTTATTAATAATATTTGAAAGAGAAGTATCAACTTTTGGTAAAGCTAGAGTCCATGGTGGCATGTCTCTAGTATTAAAATCTGCTATGGTGATCTTATTTAATTTATATTCCTCTGTCAAGTTTAGTGTTTCTGTACCGAAAGGTTTAGGCTTATTACGAAATTTATTTTTTATAGTATGTATTTATAATAATATCATTTACAGGATTTTGTGATCTTTTTGTTTGGGTCCTTGCCCAGAACCGCAGCAACTGCATGCTCCTCTCGATGTAAATGGAGTGGTAATACTCCCGCCTCATGTTCTAATAAATGTTTAGGCGTGCTATTTAGGGCCCTTAGTGCTATCTTCAATGCATTATTTTGAATAATATCCAGTTTATGCAGTAGGGACGGAGCAGCACATGAATACACATGGGATCCATAATAGATCCATAGATCTAATGAGGGTTTTATATAATACAATTAATGTTTTTCTATCGGAACCAAAATCTGTTCCTTGCAGCATACGTAATAAGTTGTTTTGTTTTTTTCACATTTGGCTATATAAGATTATAAATATGTGCAGAGAAATTTAAACGACGATCCCAAATGAGGCCTAAAAAGGTAACAGTTTTACAAAATGCAATTTTGGTATCCCCTAGATAGAGATCTACGGTATCACAAGAGGAATTACCAAATATAATGCCAAAGTTTTGTTTGGCGATAACTTAAATCTCCATTTATTTGCCCATTCCCAAATTAAATTTAACCCTTTTTGTGCTTTTTTCTGAAGATAATTTAAGTTTTTCCCAGTAATCCATGTACTGCTGTCGCCAGAGTCTTTTAAAATATCAGGGAGATCATAAATTAACACATTAAAAAGAAGTGGGGAGATAATTGAACCATGGGGCGTTCCTCTCTCGAGCGTTTCCTCATCCGAAAACGAGTCGCCAACTTTGACTACAATCTTCCTATCCTGAAGGAAAGCCTTGATAAAATAAAAGCAATTTCCTCTTATTCCGACGTCATATAATTAAGAAAGGACGCCGATGTTCCAGGCAAGATTAAAAGCTGCCTGTAAATCGAGAAAGATAGCTGCTACAGAGTGGCCGATGTTTTTGGCAAAAATATTATCGTGTTGGAGTCTAGCCAATTGACCTTAAGTGCTTCGACCCTTTCTAAACCCAGACTGATATTTATTAATTAAATTCTTTGATTCTAGGAAGTATTCAAGGCTAGTTTTGACCATGCATTCCATTAGCTTACTAGGATGGGAAGTAAGACTTATAGGGCGATAGGATTTGGGGGTCATTGCTATCTTTATTAGGTTTAAATATTGGGATAACGCAGGCCAGTCTCGAGAAATGGGATAATTTTTGGAGGACCAAATATTGTTATAAAGGGAAAGCCAAATATGAAGAGTGGAGTCAGGCATGTGTTGAATAACTTAAAGACGTATGATATTTTATCAGGTCCCACGGCGGAGTTCTTCAACTGTCTATTGCTTCTTTCAATTCGAATAAAGAAAATGGTATATTGAGTGTTCATCATCATCTGCTTCATTTATTTTAGCATTGAAATTATCTTCGAAGTTACTTTGGTATTCATTAGTAGTTTGATTGAGGTTTGTTTTACTAGAGACTTGGGAAAAATGTTTCGCCAATAAGTTGGCTTTATCTTTATTAGTGGTGGCATATTGTAAGTTTGTCGTTAGTAAAAGGGTGGTAGAAAATGATTTACGTCTTATTCTATTAATTTTATCCCAAAATGCTTTAATTTTTTATTATTTTGTTTCATGGAACACGTAGATATAAATTCCTCCCAATTTGTTTTCTTTGCTTGAGCTATAATTGTTTTTGATTATTGTTCTGCTTCCTTAAACCTTTTTAAATTACCTTCGGATGGATCTTTTTTTAGTCTATGAGTATATTCTTCCGTTTATTAACTGCTTCTTTGCATGCAGAATTCCACCGTGGGACTTTTTTTTCCCTGGGCATTTTGTTGTACATTGGCTCAATTTGATGGACGATATTTAATATTGCATCAGTTATGTTATTATTAAAAGAATAAATGTCTTTGGAGACAGAATCTTCTGGTTTAAGATTTTGACATAAGATATTAAATAGGTCCCAATCAGCTTTATTGTAGTTAAATTTATCTTGGTTATAGTATTCATGAGAGTTTTTTTCAAATGACAACTGGATAGCAATAAAGATTGGGAAATGGTCTGAACCCCAGTTGTCATTTAGCACGGACCAATGGGTTGTTAGAGACAGCGGAATTGAACATAAGGAAAGGTCGAAAAAGGCTGCCCTACTTTTACATAAACGCGTAGGGGATCCGTCATTTAGAAGAAAAAAGTTGCTATCATCAATCCATGTTAATACAGCTTTGCCTTTTTATTTGATTGATCAGATCCCCATGCCTGATGGTGGGCATTAAAGTCGCCCGTAATTAATACATTTGTTTTTTATGTTTCTTTATTTTATTTGTAATTTGTTTTAGTGAGCTTATATCGCACTTTCTGGAGTATATATTGGACAATAAGAAAGTGTAGTCTTTAAAAAATATTTTAAATAATTGAACTTCGATGGTAGTATCATTATCTTTATCAAGTGGATTGGCAATATCTATAACTTCATAATTGATGTAATTTTTAAAATATACGGCCAGCCCCCCACAAGTGATATCCTTGTCTTTTAAATATACCCACTTCGGGATTAAGATCTAAAAATAGTTTGATTTCGGCGTGTTTTATATGTGTTAGCACCCCCCCCCACCCCCACCCCCACCCCACACACGCCCCCGCATTAAAGGAAATTATGTTAACGGAGTTATTCATTTTAACAGTTTTTGAATGGTTCTTTTAATATTAGAATTTTGACGTTTATTAGCATCAGACGAGGAAATGGTCTTTCTTGGTGTCTTTGTCACTTTTAGGGCACCAGGTATTCTTTTGGGAGTTTTAAGAAGGCTGTTTTCCCTCGAGGTTTTAGGACTATTTGTATTTGGTTGCATATGGTTGAACTGGAGGTTGGTAGTGGAGGGGGTGAATTCCAAATTTGGGGACTTACTGGACGGGAGATTTATTGCCTTTAGGATTTTTCTATGAATATGTGAGACCAGCAATGGTCCACTAGGTCTAGTCTTTTCATTTATAAGTTGGATGGTTATCTTGGTCAATATATCAATATTAGTTTGGATAATAGTGGAGTTATTTGATACATTAATTGTATATGGAAAGGTTTGGGATGAGGAGTCTTGAACTATGGGGGTAATTCTAATTGGGGTGCTAGGGGTGGGGGTCTCATCAAGTTCCGCCAAGTCCAGGATAGACCTTTGCAAAATACTATGGTTTGATGACCAGATAGAGCCATAACTGTTCCCAGAAGATAATATCGATGGGTTCTGTGTCATATTAAAGAGACTGTTATCACTAACAGTTGTTGCTGTATTGGAAAAAGAATGGGGTAAATACTTGTTTGGTTGGGGTGGATTGTTTGAAATGTTTGGGGAGTTTTAGGGAGTAAAAGGGGATCGTCGTGGATGTGGAGTTGATTTTGGGCACTTATATTGGCTGAGTTGTCCGCAATCTCGGGGGCATAAGGGGCTGTGATGGTGACCTGGCTCGTGGAGGGATTTAATGGAGTTGGTATATTGGAGGGATTTAATGGAGTTGGTAAATTGGAGCTATTTTGGAGGTAGGTCGGGGACCTATCCATAGTGTCAATATGTAATGAGTTTGTATGGATGGGGGGAAACCTCCGGACCAATGGGGGATTTTAATGTTGTATTCGAGAAAGGGAGCTGCTTGGGAGGTCCATCCGACTGTCGGGGTGGAGTGAACTGGTCTGTTGTAGACGAGGATTTGTCTGCTGATGCGTTCAGTACCATTTTGTGGGAGTGGAATTTTACCAGAGTCTCTATTTGGTCAGAGGTGTGGTGGAGGATTGGTGTATTAAGGCGGAGGGTGCGGCCTTTTTTCCTATAGAAGCGATTTATTGCAGGTTCACAGAAGCTGCTTTTGAGCATTTCTGGATCCACATTGTACTCCATATCAAAATGGGCTAGGGAAGTGGGGTGACCTGTGAAGGGGCGAACCTTAATATCTAGTACGGAGGGACGTTTAGATCAATATTTTGAGTTGATGTATCTATTGATGGGATTGGGGACTTTACTGGGGTAGTAGTTGGATTCGTAGTTAAGGGAATCAGGGGCTTGTCTGGGATAGTATTTGGGATCAGGTTTTCGTCTTTGTTTAACCTAACATCATTTGGCGGGGGCGAGGTAGGTGGATCAGGGTGGTTCTCTATGGTATCCGGCTTATGGTGCTTAGGGTGTGTGTCCTGTTTTGGTGTTAACGGGAGGGTTTTGTGAGTCGGAACGGGATGGGGGCGTATGACCTGTTTAACGAGACCCCTATCTTTGCTATCATCTACAGTCTCTTGGTTTGGGAGATCCCAATCATCAATGAGAGAGGATTTCCATATGCTGGGTACTGGGGGAGGGGCAGTATATTCCTCCGGATTAAAGTCATCCGAGAGGAGAGTTGGATGAGGCTGATGAACTATTTGGGCTTCTTGTATGAGAACTGTGGGTGGGGAAGGGACACACTATGACGCGTGGTATATTTTATTAGCTACGAACCAAGAGACATGTTTAGTTTTTGATATATGGGAGATACAAGAGGCTTGGGAGTAGACGGGACAGTCCCTGTATCGGGTTGAGTAGGACCCTCCACAATTTGCACAGCAGTATACGTTGGACTTACAATCCCTTGTGTTGTGGTGTTGGGCGCATTTGGCGCATGTTTCCACCCAGCGGCATTTGCCTATTTTGTGGCCGAAGCCTTGGCACTTAAAGCACCCATATGGGCGTGGGGATCTCTTCTTCTACATCAAATGATGTATATGTCTCATGTATCAAAAGCATGGAAGGGAGGCTCTCATCGGCTACAACAACCTTGACTGCACCTGTGTTTTTTCCGAATTTATTTGACAGGATTGTGAGGGATAAAATATTTGGAAGGTTAAAATCCTGGTCCAGCAGTTTTGACTGTAATTCAGTTAAATCTGTGTCGAGAGGGACATTGGGGATAACTCCCTCTGTGATGGTATTGGGGGAATAAATGCCTCTACTGGAATGGAATTGAATGTCAGAGGTTTTAGATTTAATATGAAATTTGTTGCCTCTGCCGATTTGGTTTCAACTAGAAGGTTTCCTGATTTTAGGGGGACGATTCTGTTAATTTTGTTTTGAAAGGTAGAGGATATAATTGTCGAGAGTTTAAAGATGGGGATTTGTTGGGTGAGAGAGTGTTGGTTTTTAGATTTAAATAACATTTTATGGGACCAGGTATTGGTCGTCAGGTGGTGGTTGTCACTGCCGGACAGAGCCCTCCCAAGGTTGTCTGAAAGTTTGTTATTCTGGACTACATTATGGAGTTGTAGGAGTTGTAGTAGGCTCTAGATAATATAGTGGGAAACACAATTATATTGGGATTTAAGAAAATATTTATTTGGGTCGTTTGAACTCTTTTATATTGCACGGAAGTAATTAG